>CM035438.1:20689864-20904864 GCA_020310875.1 Ceratopteris richardii
TAAGCTAGATAGGGAGAACTATCCAGCATGGTCCATGAGGATGGAAGCACACCTCATGAGCAAAGATCTTATATCATTTATTACAGGAGATGAAGAAAAACCAGAGTTTGCAGATCCAAGTATTCCTACTAGGGAAGAACTTGCAATGTTAAAGACTTGGATGAGAAAGGATGCTCAAGCAAGGAGTATCATCTACATGGCTGTAAATGATTATCTTCTACCTCACATTAGAGGTTTGGAAAGTGCTACAGATGTTTGGAATGCCTTGGAAGAGCATTTCCAAAATACAACTAAGTCAAGGAAGTCCTCACTATGGGCTGAGTTCACAACCTTCAAGAAGAAGAGCTCACAATCAATTTCAGATTATGTGGCAAGGATGAAAGATATTGCAGATAGCTTGGGAGCAGTGGATGAAGACATTGAAGAGGAAAAGTTGGTAAGACAAATACTTACAGGTCTAAGAGGTGATGAGAAGTGGAAGCCTTTTATATTGTCCATAGAATTGTCACTTGATCACTTTACTCCTGATCTTAATCAATTGCTAGGACACATGCTAACCTTTGAGCAGGATCTTAAAGGAGACAATGATAGAAGTACAAGTCAAGCTATGTACTCCAAAGACAAGAAAAAGAATGGCAAGGGAAAGCAATCTAATGATGATGAAGGGAATTCAAATCAAGCTAACTTTACAAAAGGGAAGATGAACTTCAGAGGTAAAGGAAGAGGAGGTAAGAACAAAGATAATGCTAAAGCTTGTTGGATTTGTGGCAGAACAAATCATTTGGCAAATGATTGTTGGTATAACAATCAAAGTGGTGGAAACAATAATCAGAATTATAGTCAAAGAGGTAGAGGAGGCAGAAACCAAAGAGGCAATTTCAGAGGAAGAGGTGGTAGGACATCATATGGTAGAGGAGGTGGAAGAAACTTCCAATCTCAGTCCTACAACAACAATTATTACAATTATGCATCAGATCAGAAGGATGACATGACTCTTATCTTGAATGCAACTCATGAATCAATGGGAGAAGATCAAAGAGTGTTTTATATTGACTCAGGATGCAGCAACCATCTGAGTGGGAATCTATCCTTGATGACTGATATGGAAGCAAGGGTGAATGGACATACAGTCCAAACAGGTGACAATACCAAACATAAAGTGGAGAGCATTGGATCAGTGAAGACAAAGAGTGGAAGTACACTTCTGAGCAAGGTACTTTATGTTCATACTATTCCTAAAAATTTGATAAGTGTAGGGCAAATTGTGGAGAAAGGATATGAGGTAAGATTCACAAATGATGGTGTCTATGTACAAGATCCAAATCAGGGATATAGAAACATAATTGCAGGTAAAAAGGAAGGAAGATTGTTTACTCTCAAAGTCCAAGGTAATGTGGGACATGCATTATTTACCTATGGAGGTCAAAAGGTGTCTGAATTAGACCTATGGCATAAAAGGCTAGGTCATTTCAATGAGAGAGCTTTAAAGGAGATGTCAAAGAATCAGATAGTGCTTGGATTGCCAAACATTGAAGGGCAACATATGGTGTACAAGTGTGAAGCTTGTCAATTGGGTAAAGCACATAAGAATTCTTATAACAAATCAGGGTACAAGTATTCAAATATGCTTGAATTGGTTCATACAGATGTATGGGGTCCCTCAAGGGACTATAGCATAAATGGATCCAGATATTATGTGTTGTTTGTTGATGATGCAACTAGGTGGATTACTTTGTATGTAATCAAGGACAAATCAGAAGTTTTCAAGACATTCAAACACTTTCATGCTTATGCAGAAAGGATTACAGGGCAAAAGCTAAAGAGGTTAAGATCAGATGGAGGGGGAGAGTATTTCTCTAAAGAGTTTGATGATTATTTGTGGAATGCAGGTATCAAAAGAGAAGTAACTTGCAGGTACTCTCCTCAACAGAATGGAGTAGCAGAAAGGAGGAATAGGACTCTTGTAGAGTTTGCAAGAGCCATGATGAAGGAAAAGAATTGTCCAAATTACTTATGGGCAGAAGCTATTAACACTGCAACATACCTTGTGAATAGGTTGCCTTGCAAAGCTTTGGATGGAGGAACCCCTTATGAAGCATGGTGGGGTAAGAAGCCTAGTCTTGATCATTGTAAATTATTTGGATGTATTGCATATACTTATGTTCCTTCACAATTAAGACATAAGCTAGAACCAAAAGCAGAGAAGTATGTGTTTATTGGATATGATGATAGACAGATGGGTTACAGGTTGTGGAATCCATCCACAAAGCAATTTCTTGTTACAAAAGATGTGACATTTGATGAGCAAAATACATGGTATACAGGATTACCAAATGATTATACAGGTGTTGAAGAAATACAAAGGAAAGGAAGGGCAAAGGTAAAAGTGTGTGAAGAAATTGTTGATGAAATTGAATCAAGAAGTAGATTGCAGGATCATGTAGAAGAAGGGCCAAGATTTGATCCAGAATCAAATGAGGCTGAAACTTCAAGAAGTGCAAAAATCAGAAGATCTACAAGAGAAAGGAAAGAACCTATAAGGTATAGTTATGATACATCTTTCCTAACAACAAAAGATTATGCCTACATTGTGAAAACAGAAGAAGATCCAACTACTTATGAAGAAGCCAAAGGTAAACAGAATTGGGAGAAGGCAATGCAGGAAGAGTATGATGCTCTACTTGAAAATGAAACTTGGGAACTAGTACCAAGACCAAAGAATCAGAAGGTCATTGGATGTAAATGGGTATATAAAACAAAGAGGTTTGCAGATGGTAAGGTGTCTAGATATAAGGCTAGACTTGTGGTCAAAGGTTATGCCCAAACTTATGGGGTAGATTATGATGAAACCTTTAGTCCTGTTGCTAAGATGTCTACAATTAGGACATTGATTGCTATTGCTGCTTGCAAGGGATGGAAATTATCACAATTGGATGTGAAGAATGCATTTTTAAATGGATACATTGCAGATGAAGTATATATGGAGCAACCAGAAGGCTTCATGGAATCAATTGGATCAGATTATGTGTGTAAGCTCAAGAGAGCTTTATATGGGTTGAAGCAAGCCCCAAGAGCTTGGAATTACAGATTGGTTAAGTTCTTGAATGAATGTGGATTTCAAGCATCAAAGGCAGATAGTAGCTTGCTAGTGAAGGCAAGTGAAAATGGATACATTTACATGTGCATTTATGTTGATGATATTATTGTTACAGGAACAGATGTTCAAGGAATCAATGAACTCAAAAGACAAATAGAGAAGGAGTTTATGATAAGTGATTTGGGAAACTTATCTTATTTTCTAGGAATGCAGATTATGTATACTCAACATGGAGTATATGTTTCACAAGAGAGATATTTGAAGAATCTCTTAGTCAAGTTTAACATGGAAGATTGCAAGACCTCAACCACACCATTGGAGGTAAATCATAAACTAAGCAGGTATGGAGGTGAAGAATTCAATGACATGAAGAAATATCAGAGTTTGGTAGGTAGCTTAATCTATGCTACCTTGACAAGGCCAGATCTATCATATGCAGTAGGTGTGTTGTCACAATTCATGCATTGTCCAAAGAAGACTCATTGGATTGCAGCCCAAAGGGTACTCAGATATATCAAAGGAACCCTAAGTGAAGGTTTGTATTATGGTTTCACTTCTGACACAAGAATCAAAGTGTTTAGTGATGCAGATTGGGCAGGTGACTCAGATGATAGAAGGTCTACTCATGGGTATCTCTGTTATGTTGGAGATAAGCTAGTTTCTTGGTGTTCAAGGAAGCAACATACAGTTGCTTTATCATCCACAGAAGCTGAGTATAAGGGAATGGTAGAAGCTGCAAAAGAAGTCATATGGTTGAAGACCTTGATGAAAAGCTTTGAGACTGATCATAGTACTCCAATAATTTTTGGAGACAATATGAGTTCTTTGTATTTGGCAGCTAACCCTGTTTTTCATGCCAGGACTAAACATATAGAGATTCAGTATCATTTCTTGAGAGAAAAAGTACTAGATAAAGAGATTGAAGTGATGTACACTCCAACAAAAGAACAAGTGGCAGATATGATGACAAAGAGCTTGGATGGACCTAAGCTACAAAGATTCAAGGAGATGGCAGGAGTGAAGAAGAATGGAATAATCACAATTAGTGATTGAGGGGGAGCTGTTGGAACAAGCCAATCACAAATTGGTGATTATACAGATCTTGGAGAATGCTTATGATCAGAATGAAGCCAAGGAAGACACTTGCAAAGTGAAGAAGAATTCAGAATGATGTCTTGTACACATATGTACATATAAGTGGAAAATTTTGTAAGATGAGTATAGCTAAGTCTTTAGGATGATTAGTAACAATGTCATAGACGCGGGATGAGCCTAAAGTCATGTATATATAAGTTAATGATGACAAGAAATGTATGAGAGAGAAGAAGAGAGTCATTTGTAGATGACAAACTTCAGAAATATTTGTAGAGAGTTTTTTCCCAGAAAGTAGCGACGGGTTTTTCTCTGAGTGCTCTCTGTCTGATCATGTGGATCAGAAATCCTTTTGTATACATCTAATTGAGAAGCTAATGAAGCTATGTCTAGAGCTTCAGAATCTAATTCCTCTCCTACTGTGAGAATGATCAATAGGAACATTCATATGTAGAATGTGAGAACTGAAGTCTGAGAGTAGCGCATTTTTCGGTCTCAGTGTTTTGATCAGATCTGAGTGTATACTGTAAAGTTTTTGATGAGTGAGCACTTAAAATTTAAGTTAGAAGATAAGGAAGCTATGGCTAAAAGCATTTAGCAAAACGGGTTTCAGATTGGGAGAAATCAACTTAAGAAGTTGACTATGTCGAAGGCGCAACTTCTGAGAGACATTTTCTGACATGTTTTTGATCTTAATGATCAAATTAAACTTTTGGTGATTAGTTTTGAGAACTAATGACTAGTATGATTGTGCAAAGGTATTGCAAATACTTGTGCATCATTTGCTTGAAGAAATTTGAAGTTTTATGCAGGTAATGAAGTGAATTCCTGAAGCAGACTTTCTGAAGTAGACACTTCTTCACTCAGAGAAGTGTTGCTTGAAGTTTTGGTAAAGAAGAACATTGTTTGTGTAAAGTTTGGTTTATAATTGACATAGAAGTGTTCTTAAGTCAGTATAAATCAAACCTTTGGAGATTGAGAGGTCTCCAACACTTATGCGACGAATGCTCGTAAAAAAAAGAAAAATCCAAAAATAGCACCATCGCTAACGTCGCATAAGCAACGGTGCTCGTTTTTTTGCAATTCGGGGTGTTGCTATGCCCCCCTATTTCTTGTAGTGGTTTACTAGAATAACTTGGGACATTGAAAAGAGGGTTAGCGAGTCTCGTGTTGTCATAGAGCCTTAGTAAAGGATTTGCTCGGGGATGAGCAACAATCTCCAAACTTTCTAGTGGCATCTGGCAGATTTACATCCAACAAAGACTGTGTAACAATGGTAGTTGAAATCTTTTGGCTTGTTGCTTCATCAACAAGATTTATTTCTTTGTTAGCTAAGGAGTTTACAAACCTATTTCTAAGCACCTCGTGTAACGGCATGGTTCCAACTATTCGAGAGTATGTTGCAACATAGCCACAACAAGGAAGAACAAATGCAAAAGAGAAACGGAAACCCACCCAATAGGGGGACTCGAAGAGCGAACACACTGAAACCCAAACTCTGAACTCATCACACTAGAGTTTGTCACCTAATTGGGCTAGATGATTTTGGAATATTATTTGCAAGTGCTTACATGTTGCTAGTATCTCTCAAATCGGGTATCAAAAAATCAGATAGTGACCTAATGTAATATCAAGATTATTAAATCTAAGCAAAGAACCTGAGCTGGAAACTGTGTCTTCTGCTTCCCATCAGTCTAGGCATATGGATTGATGTTCATCTCTCCATAGCTCTCTGCCTCAAAAATACCATGCAACTTTTTATCAATGTAATTAAACAAAAATAGTGGCATCCCTGGTCGGACATTCTTTACATAGCTGATATGAGAAGCTCGAAGGCCTGGACATGCACAAAAGCTAATGATCAAGCTATTGTTCATGCATAAGGATGTCCATAAAATAAAACCAAGCCCAGGATTCCAAGTAAGCTTTAGATTCAGCATTCTTCTCTGCATTCGCACGAAAGCCATACCAAAAACATGCACACACATGAACATGCAGTAATATGTGGAGGGAGGGAGAGAGAGAGAGAGAGGGAGAGAGAGAGATAAGGGCACAAAAGGAGATGGTGTCCATATGACCAAGACATGGAAAAACATACTATCAAAAGCACAGTGGAATCTCAAAATGAGAAATCCAAACCATGATATGATGCATTATGGTTTAAAGGGAGAGACGTATATCTATGATAGAAAGTAAGAGGATAGATAAAGTATACCAAACTGAAGGTGTGTGACGCATTCATTGTAAGTTGCATGGTCACAGCCAAAAATCACAGCAGCAAGCTCCTCCGCCGGAAGGTCCAAGAACGGGAGCGGTGATGAAGGAGGACGGCTAGCCCTAGAGGAAGGAGAATGAAGGCCTTTGTATGTTTCAGCCTTATGTCTAGCTCCCATGACAAAAGCACTCCGTTGGCAATGAGACTTGTAAGAGTAATTTTAAAGTTTGTTGGAAAACGTTAATTACAAATTTATGTAATGAGATCATATGCTACATGTGTATTAATTACAATAATACTTTCATAATAACATTTTTTATGAATGAAGGCATTCTGTGGGTAGAATATTGACACCAATTGATGAAGATATGAAAGATATTTGTGATTTACCATAGTTTCCATTGATTTTTCTTTTAACAATCACCTTGCAACTACAAAAACTAGGCTGTTATGCACATATTGACAATTATGACTAACGATTTAAAATGGGGGGATTGAAACTCCAAAAAATTTTAGATTGATGGAAAAAAGTTAAAGCAACTTGTTCAAATTTTTCTCTTGCATAATTTCACTTTGAATAAATGTATAGTAATCTAATTGAAGTATCAATTAAGAAGTAGACATATGTTTTTGACACTAGAAAAAAATATAACTTCAGTACCTTTCGATATTGTGCATGTCGATGATTCCAAGGGTGAATAAATGAAGAGAGTTCTTGTACCTTTCGCTATTGTGCATGTCGATCAGGGGTGAATTAATGAAGAGAGTTCTTCAATATCGAACATCATATTCATACTAGCTAATGACACCCAATATGTTGTTTTTTTTTTATTTCAATATTTTTAAAAATTCTCTTTGGCGTTCTCCAAATATCATGACACCTATATCCATGTAAGCAACTACTCATGAATTATGAACCACTCTAGTAAATTGTGGATGATTGAAATCTTAACCAATAATATCGCAATAAACATACCGATGCAAAGCTGCATGTACGTAGTGTTATTTTCTCCTTTCTTTCGTTCATGTTGTATTCTCAAGATGTAGATATATAGATGTTGGCAAACTTGAACTTCTGTAACATTTCAAGAACTAGAGTCAAAAATTAGGAGAACCAAGAAGAACATTTGACTCAAACTACTTAGGGTTGACTTCATATTATGCTTAGGATATTGAGCGACAACGAGAAACAATCATTTCAAATCATTCATAAGAAAACAAAGCTTAGCAAATTAAAGAACAAAATATTCTTCATGTATTACAAATAAGATAATAATATGATAAACAATGTTAAGCATCGAGCTCCATAATTCAAACACTACAACATATGAGCCTTATATCAGCCCTTATACTAGCATAAATGCACATGGGTAATTCAGTAACGACGTCATTGCCTTCTCTTTGAAAATTGCATCCATTTTTCTTTGGCTCCCTTTACCTTGGGGCTCATCGCCTATGATACGAACATCACTACAAGAAATAGGGGAACGGTGGTTGATATTTAAAATATATGTTTGATATATTTAAAATTAAATGTTTCATATACTTACAGTATATAGTCGTTGCATGATGAGGAGACGGTGGTGGAGTTCCATTTGATTGATCAGAATCTACAAATAATGATATTTGATATTAATAATCTAATTATCTACATACACAAAATTCACATATACATATTTACACATACACACACATTCACATATACACATTTACACATACACACATATTCACATATACACAACTACACATTATTGTGGGATAAATGCATGTATTTTCTATGAATGATTGTATATGCATGCATGTGTGTGTATGTATATATGTGGATATGTATATGTGTGTTTATGTTATATGTATGTATATGTGTATATGTATACATATATGTATGCGTATATGTTTGCATGTATATGTGTATGTGGGTATGTGTATGAGTATGTGTGTGTATATATGTGTATGTATTCTGATTTTTTTTTCTGTTTGAGATTAAATTAACAGGAGATACTGTATGGTGGAAAAAAATAAGAGGCGACCTAACATACCACCTGAGACGTGGCAGTTTTTTCGTAGACAGCTATGTCTTCAGGAGTCATTTCCTCAGCAGAAGGTACACAAATTAATAGTTTATATTTATAATTTTTATATATTTTAGTAATTTTTTACATTTAATTTATGTTTTTTTTCCTTAAATAAACAGGTTGTTGCAAAGAAGAGAGTGCAGTTGGGCCACACATCGCACCTAGGCCAAATGGGTCATAATGGTTTTGTAGCTACATTTGTAAGTATATGTGTTATTGTGAGTATATTTTTTATTTTAGTTAAAATGCAAGCAATTAATCTTTTTATTTGTTTCAATGCAGCGGAAGGATTATGGCCGATATCCTATGAAACATGAGATCGAGTATGCTACACATTTTGTATATCGACATTTGAGCGAGTATATGCGAGATCATCCTGATGCCTTTGTGAGTATTATTAAATTTTATATAATTATTTTATTTTTATGAATGGTTTAATTGTTTTATTTATTTATGTTTGTTATATGTCATACAGGAGTATTATGGAGAGACAGATATGGATGAGGTGGAGAGACAAACACAGGAGGGACGATCTCGATCGTCACAAGGTGATCATGACGATGAGGATGAGGATGATCAGGATGATCATGATACTACTAATGATGATCATGATGATCATGATGATGATGATTAGGATTTTAGTTGATTATGACATTGGATTATATGTATTTACATTGATATATATATATATATATATATATATATATATATATATATATTATCTATGTATTTTTCATTTTAGTTATGTTTTGAATTGTGTGTATGGTATTAAGTAATGAAGAGTTTTGTTCTATTGATTGTTATTATTGTTTATATTAAGCATGTGTTTTAATACTTTAATTATATAATTCATTCATATGTGTGTACCTAAGTGTATATGTATGTATGTGCATGTGTATGTGTGTGTATATGTATGTATATGCATGTGCATGTGTAAGTGTATATGTGTGTATGAGTATGTGCATGTGCATGTGTATGTGTGTGTATATGTATGTGCATGTATATGTGTAACTCTATGTGTATATGTGTGTATGTGCATGTATATGTGTATATGTAGGTATGTGCATGTGTGTGTGCTTGTGTATATGTGCTTTAATACTTTAATTATATAATTCATTCATATGTGTGTACCTAAGTGTATATGTATGTGTGTGTATATGTATGTATGTGCATGTGTATGCATGTGTATATGTATGTATGTGCATGTGCATGTGTAAGTGTATATGTGTGTATGAGTATGTGCATGTGCATGTGTATGTGTGTGTATATGTGTGTATATGTATAACTCTATGTGTATATGTGTGTATGTGCATGTATATGTGTATATATAGGTATGTGCATGTGTATATGTGTTTTAATACTTTAATTATATAATTCATTCATATGTGTGTACCTAAGCGTATATGTATGTGTGTGTATATGTATGTGCATGTGTATGTGTGTGTATATGTATGTATGTGCATGTGCATGTGTAAGTGCATATGTGTGTATGAGTATGTGCATGTGCATGTGTATGTGTGTGTATATGTATGTGCATGTATATGTGTAACTCTATGTGTATATGTGTGTATGTGCATGTATATGTGTATATGTAGGTATGTGCATGTGTGTGTGCATGTGTCTATGCGTTTTAATACTTTAATTATATAATTCATTCATATGTGTGTACCTAATTGTATATGTATGTGTGTGTATATGTATGTGCATGTGTATGTGTGTGTATATGTATGTATGTGCATGTGCATGTGTAAGTGTATATGTGTGCATGTCTAAGTGTATGTGCACATGTATCTCTGTGTATATATGTGTGTGTATGTGCATGTGTATATGTGTATATGTGTGAAAGTGCATCTTCATCATGTATAAGTGTATAAGTGCATATCAATAAGTGTGAGTATGCTATCTAATGAAAATAACACAATTCAAATGATATACAAAGAATAGAAATTGTACTTACAATAGTTAGCCATACTTTTTTCTTGGTTATCTTCTTGAATAACCTGCAATAAACAGAGAAAGAAGAGAGAGAGAGAGAGAGAGAGAGAAATTCAAAGAGAGAAAGATGTAGGAAAAGAGAAACAGAGATAGAAGGACACAATAAGAGAGAGCTTAGGCAAAACAACAATTGTGCATATACTTGCTTCACCTCGTAAGCGAAGCACAATTGCAAACGTTGGAGAGCTCTTTGATCAGATGCGTGAAAATGCCGATCGAAGAGCCTCCAACATTTTAATTTTTTTCCATCAACAGACCATCGTGTAAGCGATGCTACGCATTGAAAAATCATTGCACTTAGCATCGCGTAAGAGACATGTTTTAGCATCGCTTATGCGACTTAAGAAGCATCACTTATGCGACGCAAAAAAGCATCACTTATGCGACACAAAAAAGCATCACTTATGCGACGTTATTTAAAACCGTTGTGTTAGCGACGCTCAATGTGAGCGTCACAGACCCCGTCGCACCACAAGTCGCAAAAAATTTCGTTTGGCTTGTCGTTTAATCGACGATGCATGCCCAATGCTCATTACGATGCATTTTGCAATTTTATAGCAACGAAATTGTGTCGCCTTAACCGTCGCTATACACGCGTATTCCTTGTAGTGAACTCAATCCATTTTTGCTTGAATTGAATAATAAGGGTAAGGAAAAGATTGAGGAAATTCGAACGATCATGATCTTTGTTTAGATTCGTACAATGAAGGAGATGATGTGGCCATCCTATTTATTCATATCAATACTTTTAATAATTGGGTAACATCATTAATAGATCGTGTAGTGATAGGGCTCTGTCATGGCACGAGACTTGACATAGAAGTCTTAAAGCAATGGGTTAAATACAATTTGGAAAACAAGGGCACAAGTGATAATCTAGGATGACACGTATCATTTTTCATTTCTCTGACATGTATATTGGTCACACTCTATGATAAAAATAAATCAGACAAGGTGAATAAAATGGAAGTATACATGTTCGCACTATTTCAGTTCGCAAGGATAATATTTTAAGGGGGCGAGTGATGCTATTGAAGTGTAATCCATGAAGGATCAAAAGATTACACCTCGCACAAAGAAGCTCGTCCAATTGCTGATGCCGATGATAGGAAGCTTTATTCCATTTTTGTTGTCTTTTTGCCCGGTCTTTCCTTTTCCCATGGATTCGAATTTTTTTTGTTTTTTTTGAGAGTACAATGAATTGGAAAGACGCACACACCCAACCTCATAAGGTAGAGGCACCCATCTTGGGGAACTTCATGGACACCCATCTTTGGGAACTCATGGATATGTCCAGCCAGGATTTGATCTCACGACTTCCTCCTTGAGATTCAAAGCATCAACCACTAGGCTATGCGGGCTTGGACGATGAATTCGGACTTTTGGATAAATATGACTTCTGCTTTTCTGCTGAACCTCTGCATTGAGATTTCCTCACAAAAGTAGAGGAGCATATGATGCCAACAAACTTTGAATAGCTTGTCTCAATCAATGACCCCACGAAAAAGGTCTTCATTCCACTTATTTTTGCATGCTTTCATTGGCCCCACTTCACGAAAAAGTGTTGGCATTTTAAGTGTCTTCTGAGAGGGTAGGTGATCCCTTTATAGTTGGAAGTCATATTCATGTGTGACAAGAGATGGAACTAATACGAGGGCCTTGCGTGATTGCATATTAAGTCTTTGAGAGGGTGAGACTCTTTGGAAGATTTGGAGGGAGCGATGTGCTGTCAATTTTGGCCAAAATCCTAAGGAATGGTCGATCGAGAAATCCTTGTTTCTTCTAGGTAAAAGAATTTCCCGAGATAAGAGATCTCCACCGTTTAGAGATCACTGTATTTATCTCCTCGAAAACAACAAGTTGAAATCCAAATGGATCCCACATGAGGGTGATGATAGATTTATCCGCCTCATTTGTAATGCCCTCTAGCTTGCCATAGTCCTCCCCTACATTGTAGGATTTTGGGGGGTCCCATGGGCACTAGTCCCATTCACTTGTAACTTTTCTTCTTTATTTTAATTAAAGTCCAGGAGAATAGGCTAAGGCCGAACTTCCTTTTATTAAAAAAAAAAGTCTTTGAGAGGGTAGGTGATCCCTTTACAGTCGGGAAATTGTCATATTGCTGTGTGACATGAGACAGCATCGGATCCGTCTTACTCCAATCTCCACCAATGGCTATCTTCGCTACCCGCTTTGGGTGGAGCTTCCCAATCTACCTTTCTTCTTGTATGGATTTCTTCGTGAAATCGTCTCACCGATCGGTCGCCCGATGGCCTCAAGAGAGGATGTTGGGGGGTTAATCTACGATGGTGCTCAACATTCTTTCAATGCAAGATGGCATCCACAGATCTGTGTTGAAACAGATCTGAACTAGGTCCTTCCCTCGAAAATCTCCATAAACTGTGGAGATGGTAAGACCTGGACAGAAGAGGTTACTTACAAAAATTTGCCAAACGCGTGCTTCCGGTGCGGGCATCAAGGTCATAGGATCAAAGACTACCCTCTGAAGAAAAGTACCAATAAAAACAAGCTTAAACCAGATGGGACCCTGGATCCTTTCCCCCAAGATGACACTGGGGGTCATCCCCCTCCGATGGAGGAAGAAGAGGGAACTCGCGTTGCTGAGATGGATTCAGAAGGGTTCACTGAAGTAAGGCGCAGGAGGAAATTTAGCCCTCGAAGATCAATAGCAAGGAACACTACGACAATTGCCCCCTCGAATAACATATATTATAACCTAGAAAAAGAGATTAATGAGGTCGACTTCCCAGGGGAACACCTCTTTGAAGAAGACCCCACTGATAATACCCTTGGGTGCTCTACTAGTAAAGAAGATAACCAAGAAGGTTACACCACGAGTAAAGAGGAAGGCTTCACTACTAGCAATGAAGACAACCCAGACAGTGAAAGCTACTCTCTTGGTCCTACCCTTCCGGTATGCTGTCCAAGATCATCGCAACAAAAGTCAAAGCTTAAAGGAAAACAACCTTCCAGCATGCCTTGGAAGAGCCCCCTCAAGAGTAGGATCCTAAGTCAAGAAGTTGGGAGGAAAAAAGAAGACCACAAGAAGAAAAAAGATCGGGTCCCTCCCCTCAAAGAGGGCAACCATCATTAATGAAATTCACATCACTAAACGTCAGGGGTCTGTCTGACCCGTCAAGAGCTTCGATTCTTGGCCAGTGGTTCAAAGACAAGTGCTTCAGCCCTGACTTTATTTGCTTACAAGAGATTAAAATTGATGGAGAGGATCTCTAGAAATGACTTAAATGCATTTCTCCGAACCACCTTTGGTTCTCCACTTCTCACCCTAGGGGGACGGGGGGTGCTTCTATCGGTATTAGGCACTCCTTGTCTGGCAATGTGACCTCGACTCTTGAAGGTCGGAATCATCGTTGGATTGCTGCCTCTATCGGGTTCCCTTTCCAGTTCACTTTGGTCTCAATTTATGCCCCTAATGGTGAAGCAGATAGAATGGATACTTGGGCTTCACTCGACTCCCTTTCACATAATGTTCTGATTTATGGGGACTTCAACATGGTTAAGTTTCCTCAGGACCGATGGAACAACAAAGGAAAAATTATTGACGGTCAGGAGAAATAGATATGGGATAAAATCAAGCTCCATCTCGACCTGGTTGAGGTGAAAGACATGAAGGGGTCCTCATGATCAAATCTCCAATCAGGGGACTCTTTGAGGAAAGCAAGACTTGATAGATGTTACATCGATCAGAACACCATCCTTCAGTGGGGTATTCCTTCGATTTCCCAACACATGGATCTGACTATCTCGGACCACTACCCGATTACCCTGTCTTTCAAACCAATTCCCATGTTCCAGAAAGCCCCTTGGTTTCATGCTTGTCAGACATCGTCTTCCATCCCCTCTGTCCACCAAGAAATTGCTGAGGTGTGGGCAGAAGCCTTTCCTTACTGTAATGAACCGGCTAAGTGTTGGAGAAGCGCGATGGAAAGGACTCAAAAAATTCTAATCAGGACTCAAAAGGCTATAAGAGATATCCGAAAAAAAGAAGAGAAACGGTGTACCGGAGGCTCTCTCGGCTTGAAGAAGAGGTGAACAAAGGTAAGTTACATTGCCAACAAGGTCTTTTGAAAATCAGGGGAAGACTAAGATGAGAGGAGGAGGTTCAAAGGAAAAATCTTCAAATTTTCTTCAAAGACTGGTGGGCGGGGAAGGCCGACAAACCATGGAAAGAGATGTGTAACATCCTCAAAAGGAAACAAGCTAGGGAATCCATCCCCCTATTGGTCGATAACAATGGAACCGAATGTTGCACGGAAGTGGAGAATAGAGCTATCATCGTCGAGTACTTTAGCAATCTTCTCGGGGTCTCGACTCCTCCTTCCCCCCACAGGCGTGACTCCATGGCAACCATCTCAAGGGTTGCTCAAACTAGAATCCCATAGAACTTGATTGCTCTGCTAGATGCTAACATCTCCGAGAATGAAATTATCGAGGTTATTGATGCCCTTCCCAATGGGAAAAGTCCGGGTCCGGATGGCCTCACCAATGAGTTTTTCAAGTCCTTCAAACATGAGGTGGCCACCCCACTACGTCTGGTGTGGCAAGAGGCGCTCTCATTCGGTGCCCTCCCTGAGTGTCTTAATAATGGCGTCATCAAGTTAATCCACAAAAGGGGAGATAAGAACAAAATTGAAAACTGGCGTCCGATTACCATGCTCCAAACAGGATACAAGATAATTGCAAAAGTTATCGCCAACAGAATCTCTTGTCATTTAAAGTCATGGTTGTGTGAGGAACATAAAGGTTTTATCAAAGGTAGATCTATACTTGAAGCAATTGTCGATATTTGGGAAGGCCTTCCTTTTGCTGAGGAGTCTGCTCAAGATCTGGTATTCATTAAGATCGACTTCGACAAAGCATATGACATATTGGAATGGGACTTTATTCTCCAATCATTGAAAGACCTTGGATGCAGCCAAAAGTTCACGAAGATGTTTTCCACTCTCCTTGGAAATGCTTCAACTAGTAGAATAAATATCAACGGTAAGCTCTCTGAGCCCATTCGTTTAAAAAGATCAATTAGGCAAGGCTGCCCTCTGGCTCCTTTACTATTCGCTATTACCTCGAATGGACTCAGTTGCCTATTAAAGCATCACATGGATGCTGGCAATCTCAAGGGTCTTTCTTTACCTCTAAATCATGGCCAAATGATTGCGAGACTTTTTGCTGATGACATGAATGCCTTTGTGCATAACGATTTAAACAGCATTGACGTGTTTTGGTGGTGCCTCGACACCTTTTGTGTGGCGTCAGGCTCAAAAATCAACCATGCTAAAACTGCTTTTAGAGCAATCAGTGGACCTACTCCCCAATTGTTGGTGGATCACGGGTGTCAAGTCATCCCTAGCGGTCAAGTCTTTTGTCTCCTTGGCATTCCGATGGGATTCGACATCTCAATGGACCAATGCTGGAACTGCGTACTATCCAAGCTAGATGGCAAGCTGAATCATTGGAAAGGTATGCAAGTCAACTTGGCAGGGCCTGCTATGGTTGTTAACACATTTATGCTATCTACAATTATTTACTTTATCTCGTGTTGGAGACCTAAGGAGAAAGACTTGGCCAAAGTGGAAAGAATCTGCAGAAACTACCTTTGGACTGGGGACCCCAATAGGAGGGGGATTCCCAAAATGAAATGGGAAACTTGCATTAGCCCTAAAGACTCAGGGGGCTTGGGAATTTTGAATATTGTTGGGTTGGCCGACAAGCTGGCGGCAAAATGGCTTATCAAGGCTTGGAGCAATAGGGAGTCGTCCTCTTGGGCTAAATTGATCTTCAGAAACACAGAAGACCTTACCTTAGTTGGCCATCTTGGTTGGAAGGACTTAGGGATTCTCACGCTCTTGTTCTCCCCCCACCCGGTGTCCCCTAAAGGCTCTAGCCTCGTGTGTTCCTTATGGAAGAATTGGAACAAGGCCAAACAGTTCATCAGAATCAGTGATGAGTGGAAGTGGGCAGTTGGGATAAGACAAAATGACTCTATTTGGTTCCCGATCAGTGGCATTAGGGGGGTGGAGTCTTGGAACCTCCAAACTACAAAGCGGTTATGGAACAAGGGGTTCAAACAGTGGAAACAACTCTGGAAACAAGAGACCAGCCAGTGGATTAGGTTCAAAGAATTGGATCGGAGACTTAGAGTTACCTTTGAGGAATGGACTCTTCTTCAAAGCAGGTGTTTAGCATGGGACCGCTCAACTACCCGCCTTCTCTGCGGTCATGATCTTCCTTGCCTAGAGGGCCTCAAATGGAGCAATGGTAAGAAGCTATCCAGAACCCCCATCTTCAAAGAGGATTTAGTTGTTCACCACACTCTTAACAAGAGATGGTGCCTTTCTTGGACCAAACTTCGGTGGGAACTAAAATTCATGTCTGTTTGGCATCCCCTAATTGAGATCAAAAAGTCCGTTCTCATGTGGCAGATCTTCCATAGATGTATCTGGTCCAATGCAAGGGCTAACAAAATCTGTGGTGTGCCGCCATGGTGCAAGCGTTGCCATCGGTGCATCGAAGATTTAGCTCACCTGTTCTTCGATTGCCCCAAATCCCGGGTGATCTGGCATCACGTGACCCGAGTATTCAGACTCACGAACCAAATCAACTGGCAACAGTTGATGTTGGGTGAGGTGTTCGGCTGCTCATCAAGGCTGTGGAATGCCATCAGAGGTGAGACTCTTTGGAAGATTCGGAGGGAACGATGTGCTGTCAATTTTGGCCAAACTCCTAAGGAATGGTCGATCGAGAAATCCTTGTTTCTTCTAGGTAAAAGAATCTCCCGAGATAAGAGATCTCCACCGTTTAGACATCACTATATTTATCTCCTCGAAAACAACAAGTTGAAACCCAAATGGATCCCACATGAGGGTGATGATAAATTTATCCGCCTCATTTGTAATGCCCTCTAGCTTGCCGTACTCTTCCCCTGCATTGTGGGATTTGGGGGGTCCCATGGGCACTAGTCCCATTCACTTGTAACTCTTTTTCTTTATTTTAATTAAAGTCCGGAAGATTAGGCTAAGGGCGAACTTCCTTTTATAAAAGAAAAAAAGCTGGCGTGGACGAAAACTGATGCCTGCGGAGAACGGATTTGAAAGCTAGATAGGCCTGAGAGAATGAAGATAAATCAACATTGTTTTGAGATGGGCTTCAGCCTTCTAGGCGACTGCCAAATTTCCAATAGAGAGGCTTCCTCAGATTGGTATATCCCTTCGGAGCTTGGCGACCGGCTGTGTCAGCCAACCTGTCCGCAATTCAATGTCGTTTAATGCAAACGATCTTGTCTGAAGAACTCTCGGTAACCTTGACCAGGCAGTCTGCAGATGCTTTGTGGGATTTGGGGGGTCCCATGGGCACTAGTCCCATTCTATTGTAACTTTTCTTCTTTACTTTAATTAATGTCCGAGAGAATAGGCTAACGCCGAACTTCCTTTAAAAAAAAAAAAAACTCTCGATAACCTTGACCAGGCAGTCTGCAGATGCCTTGTATGTGAATCTACAGACACCTTTATCGTAATGCCTTCAAACTTCAGTGTACGCCGTAGTTCGTTCGCAATTCGGGCGTTGTGGTCACGATTTGAAGCCATTGCTTTCGGCATAAGATGTTTTGAAGAGGTCACACATTCGGGCTGAAGTTCTAGAACTCCTTGCTTCTTACGATTTGGGAGGATACATTCGTGGCATCATACATATGTGGCCAGAAATGTAGCTGTCAAGGCCTGGAGGAGTTGGTATCTATTTTATGCAACAAGCTTGGATCACCGAGATGGTGCTGAGCATCTCTATGCCAGGAATAGGATATATATCTATTTTAACAGATGGAAGTGCTATAGTGCATCAAAGGCTTCAAAATTTAGACAATCAATATCTAGCCTACAGCTCAATGTGATGAGATGTCGCTTGCAGAAGGCTTGGAGGCTTTCTATTTCGGTGGATAGGCCTCGTCAGAAATCGGCGCTTCTGGGAACTGGAGGGCTTCCCTTTCTATGTTGGAAAAATCTGCTGTAAACGGGACACCTTGGTTCATGTGCGTGGCAGAGTTCTGAGGAGGCTCTTGATGCGAAGCCATCGGCTGTGCAGAGCAGTGGCAGTTTGTCAGCAGGTTCCTGTCTCGATTTCAATGAAAGTACCGAAGTGGAGAATACTACTCGCCTTGGCTATGGTCCGAGACTTGTCAATAATGCAAGCTCCCCTCCTCTTGGGCACAGGGATCTTTTCTGTGATACAACACACATGCATCTAAGTCGTAATTGGAGACCTCAGAGTTCGTTTGCAACACACACTTCTGCCAATGATTCTTCTTCGACAACTGATGTCATCCGTGCCGATTTGTCATCAGATTACTTGAGATCGGAAGCTGATGGCATGGGTGCAGCTATTGAACATGGAGAGTTTTGGGGGTTTCTACGCTAGAAAGGAGGAACCATTGCTGATCAACTGGCAGGAAGAACGACAGAGTACGTATTCAAAGGGAGGAAGGAGGGGCTCACATCTGTATCCTGGAGGCTTCTTCTTCGTTTTTCTATTGTAAATCGCAAACAGAAGATTGAGGTATTCAAAGTTAGCTCCTTCTACCTTTTCTACATGCATGCATAAGACACATAAAGACACAGAGGTATGAAAATTGCAGCAGGAACGTAATACATTCTGTCTGGATCATTCAGTATATCGGAGTCAAACTAATCAAAGCGGGCTCTAGGGTCTGTATAGCGTCGGATACTCATATGGCTGGATTGTATTTAATCGCGCTTGATTCTTGTATATGCATGATACATCGTCATATGCAGGAATGGGTAAAAGTAAGGTGTTCTGAACTGCTGATGGAAGCTTCATCAAGGGCAGAAGTATGATATGAACTTATTATCATGCTTCACGCGAGCATTTTACAGTTCCAAACGAAAACAGTCGTGCATAATTTGAATATGGGGACGTAAAGGGTTTAGATGCCACTTGAATAAGAGATGTATGAACCATATTCCTAGGGACATGGGAATCTGATCTTTTTTTTGCACAAAATTTCCTCGTGTTTTTGTGACTCAGAGGACATTGATGATTATGTAGCTTTCTGAATTTACAAGTCTTGCATGCAACTCAAGTTTGTATCCATTAAAAACGAACCAACTTTGTTATCTACGGATTTTGTATTATGGGTAGCTTCAGCCGTACTACTCGCAAATACTGAGTTTACACCTCCTGAATTGGAAGTGATGTCATGATTGAGTGTTTTTGTTTTCGTACATAGGCATTGGCTGTATAATCACACGCAATGCCTTCTCTTTCGGAAATATTTGTGCAACAAGTATGTACTTGAGCTACTAAGTGAGCATCTGCAGCGTATTTGTAAATGGGCGTATATATGTATGTACATTGTATATGCGTCTATGCTTATAACTGTAATACGTATATTTATGTACGTGTTTGCAATACACACATTCATACTATTCTGCATGCTAAATTGTGTGCTTCTATGTCTGCATGCATGCATCTATGTGTGTATTTATATGTGTGTACGTATGTATGCATTCATGTACGTGTATATGCAGTGCCTGTGCACCTTGGCTATAAACGAACATGGGTTTTCACTGGTGCACAATTCACAAACCGTAGTGTTTGCTGCTTTTCACCAAGTTTTGAACAAATGATTAGTTATTTCAGCATACAAGGTAAGGATCTAGCTGAAGGAAGAGAAAAGAAATGGAAGAGTCAGATGGTGAAAGACCACCAGCTAGGTTGCTTTGGGTTGGTAATGTCGCTGCAGAGGTATCCGAAGCATTCCTAATACAAATTTTTGCGAAGTATGGTGCTGTGGATTATGTGTCAGCCTATCCTGCTCGGAGTTATACCTTCATCGAATTTGTAGATCTAGAAAAATGCAATAAATGTTTCAATTTTTGTTTTAAATCGATACGATAAAACCATTTTTTTTTATGCTTTAGCTAATTACGAACCACAATAGTTAGTTGTTTTACCCTATCGGAACTCCTCTTCAAAATCACTCAAGCTAGGATAGTGCTCTCTTACTGCACCCTCCTTTTTCTGAAACTCCGCGACAGCGTGCTGTCATGTACGTCCGCATTATTGCACGACCCAATGTCTGGAGCTCGACCTCTCTGTAAAGTGCGATGTCTGGAGTTATAAAGAGACGCTAAAGAAAGGAGAACCTCCATTCCTCAACAGAAGCTCAACTTTTTCTCTTTATTATAATTAAACTCCGGGAGATTAGGCTAAGGCCGAACTTCCTTTATTTAAAAAAAAAAAAAAGAGAAGCTGAACTTCTCTCGGTCGTCCAACAAAGAAAGCTCAACACTGCGTTTTCTATGAATGCGCACTTTTCTCAAATCAGCGGAGGCAGAACTTCGTCTTCTCTGCAGCAGGCGTTTTCTATGAATGAGGCGGTAGGTCTCGATCTCGATTGACGACTTCCTCGTCGCGATGGACGGGTTTCTCCACGAGTGACGGCTATTTCTGCGATTGATAGTTTGGCGATGGACGGTTTGGCGATTGACAATTTGGCGACTGACGGTTTCTGCGATTGATGGTTTGGCGACTGATGGCTATTTCTGGATTGATGGTTTGGGGACTAGCGGTTTTTTGGGCCTTGGCAATTGATGGTTTGCTCCCCGACTAACGGGGTCTTTGGCCATCGACTGGCTTGTCTTTTCTCTGGCGTGTGGGCCCAAGATTGCTTCGATCTGGCTTCATTTTTTATTTCATAAGAGAAGCATTTGTGCTCGCTGTTCGTTCCATGGAGTGAGTGTGTGTGTAGAGCATGTTGGAGGATCCAGCGATTCATTTTCTTCTCAATTCGCAAGGGACCAAGGATTCATAGAGAACTCAAATTGCTTGGTCTTGGGGGAAAAAGATTTAATCGGAAGCTCGTTTCATTATCAAACCAAGTTTTCAATGAGCCTCGCGTAATTCTTTTTATTTCTTGGTTCTTCAAGACGTTCTTCAAGACCTTTTTCTCTAATGTCGACATTTATTCCCTCACTGGACTTGAGCAACGTAGCCCCGCCAGAGTCACAGTGCCCCCTCGGGGTGGATTCTGCCTCACCGAACGTCGACCCTTTGGTGGTTTCTTTGTGTAAAGAATCTGTGACGGCAAAGCAAGAAGAACTGATGAAAACTTGTCTGATCGGTCAAGTTTTTGGCCCTAGGTCCCCTCTAGAAAGTTTGAGAAGTTGGCTTTGCAAGGAGTGGTTCCCACGTGGCCTAATTGTGTGCAAATGTCAATTCCTGCCGGCAAATCACCTGCTTCTAGTGTTTGAGAATGAAGAGATGGCCTTCCAAGCCCTGCAAGCCGGCTCTTGGCAAGTGGGCCGGTCCACCCTTTGCCTATTTAAGTGGACCCTAGACTTTGTGCCAAACAGATCAAAGCCTCTTCATTACCCGCTTTGGGTAGAGCTTCCGAATCTGTCGTACTTTCTATATGGATTTCTTCGAGAAATCGTTTTACCGATCGGTCGCCTGATGGCCTCAAGCGAGGATGTTGGGGGATTAATCTATGTTGGTGCTCAACATTCCTTCAATGCAAGATGGCACCCACAGATATGTGTTGAAACAGACCTGAGCCAAGTCCTTCCCTCGAAAATCTCCATAAATTGTGGAGATGGTAAGACTTGGACACAGGAGGTCACTTACAAGAATTTGCCAAATGCGTGCTTCTGTTGCGGGCATCAAGGTCATAGGATCAAAGATTGCCCCTTAAAGAAAAGTACCAATAAAAACAAGCTTAAACCAGATGGGACCCTGGATCCTCTCCCTCAAGTTGACACCCGGGGTCATCCCCCTTTGATGGAGGAAGAAGAGGGAACTCGCGTTGCTGAGATGGATTCAGAAGGATTCACTGAAGTAAGGCGTAGGAGGAAAGTTAGCCCTCGAAAATCAACAGCAAGGAACACTATGACAATTGCTCCTTCGAATAACATGTATTGTAACCTAGAAAAGGAGATTAATGAGGTCGACTTCCCAGGGGACAACCATTATGAAGAAAACCCCACTGAAAATTCCCTTGGGTGCTCTACCAGCAAAGAAGACAACCAAGAAGGTTACACCACAAGTAAAGAGGAAGGCTTCACGACTAGCAATGAAGACAACCCAGACGGTGAAAGCTCCTTCCTTGGTCCTACCCTTCCGATATGCATTCCAAGATTACCGCAACAAAAGTCAAGGCTTAAAGGAAAACAACCATCGGGCATGCCATGGAAGAGCTCCCTCAAGAGTAGGATCCTAAGTCAAGAAACTGGGAGGAAAAAAGAAGATCACAAGAAGAAAAAAGATCGGGTCCCTCCCCTCAGAGAGGGCAACCATCAATAATGAAATTCACATCACTAAACATCAGGGGCTTGTCGAACCCATCAAGAGCGGCGATTCTTGGCTAGTGGTTTAGAGACAAGTGCCTCAACCCTGAGTTTATCTGCTTACAAGAGATTAAAATCGACGGAGAGGATCTCCAGAAATGGCTTAAATGCATTTCTCCGAACCACCTCTAATTCTCCACTTCTCACCCTAGGGGGGCGAGGGGTGCTGCGATCGGTATTAGTCACTCCTTGTCTGGCACTGTGACCTCGACTTTTGAAGGTCGAAATCATCGTTGGATTGCTGCCTCTATTGAGTTCCCTTTTCAGTTCACTGTGGTCTCAATTTATGCCCCTAATGGTGAAGCGGATAGAATTGATACTTGGGCTTCCCTCGACTCCCTCTCACATAATGTTCTGATTTGTGGGGACTTCAACATGGTTGAGTTTCCTGGGGACCGATGGAATAACAAGGGAAAAATTATTGACGGCCACGAGAAAGAGATATGGGATAAAATCAAGCGCCATGTCGACCTGGTCGAGGTGAAAGACATGAAGGGGTTCTCCTAGTCAAATCTCCAATTTGGGGACTCTTTGAGGAAAGCAAGACTTGATAGATGTTACATCTATCAAAACACCTTCCTCTAGTGGGGTATTCCTTCGATTTCCCAACACATGGACCTGACTATCTCAGACCACTACCCGATTACTCTATCTTTCAAACCAACTCCCATGCTCCAGAAAGCCCCTTGGTTTCATGCTTGTCAGACATCGTTTTCCCTCCCCTCTATCCACCAAGAAATTTAGTGTGGGCCGAAGCCTTTGCCTACTGTAATGAACCAGCTAAGTGCTCGAGAAGCGCGATGGAAAGGACTCGAAAAATTCTGATCAGAACTCAAAAGGCTATTAGAGATATCCAAAAAAAAAGAAGAGAAATAGTGTACCGGAGGCTCTCATGGCTTGAAGAAGAGGTGAACAAAGGTAACTTACATTGCCAACAAGGTCTTCTGAAAATCAGGGGAAGACTAAGATTAGAGGAGGAGGTTCAAAGGAAAAATCTTCAAATATTCTTCAAAGATTGGTGGGCGGGGAAGGCTGACAAACCATCGAAAGAGATGTGTAACATCCTCAAAAGGAAACAAGCTAGGGAATCCATCCCACTATTGGTCGACAACAATGGAACCGAATGTAGCACGGAAGTTGAGAATAGATCTATCATCATTGAGCACTTTACCCATCTTCTCAGGGTCTCGGCTCCTCTTTCCTCGCATAGGCGTGACTCCATGGCAACCATCTCTAGGGTTGCTCAATCTAGAATCCCACAGAACATGATTTCTCTATTGGATGCTAACATTTTAGAGACTGAAATTATCGAGCTTATTGATGCTCTTCCCAATGGGAAAATCCCGAGTCCTGATGGCCTCACCAATGAGTTTTTCAAGTCCTTCAAACATGAGGTGGCCACCCCACTGCGTCTGGTGTGGCAAGAGGCTCTCTCCTTCAGTGCCTTCCCCGAGTGTCTTAATAATGGAGTCATCAAGTTAATCCACAAAAGGGGAGATAAGAACAAAATCGGAAACTCGCGACCGATTACCATGCTCCAAATAGGATACAAGATAATTGCAAAAGTTATCGCCAACAGAATCTCTTGTCAGTTAAAGTCATGGCTTTGTGAGGACCAGAAAGGTTTTATCAAAGGTAGATCTATACTTGAAGCAATTGTTGACATTTGGGAAGGCCTTGCATTTGCTGAGGAGTCTGCACAAGATCTGGTATTCATTAAGATTGAAATGATAGATTGGAATGGGATTTTATTCTTCAATCATTGAGAGACCTTGGATGCAGCCATAAGTTCACGAAGATGGTTTCCACTCTTCTTGGAAATGCTTCAACTAGAATAAACATCAACGGTACGCTCTCTGAGCCCATTCGTTTAAAAATATCAATCACACAAGGCTGCCCTCTGGCTCCATTACTCTTCTCTATCGCCTCGAATGGATTCAGTCACCTATTAAAGCATCACATGGACGCTAGCAATCTTAAGGGTCTTTCCCTACCTCTAAATCACGGCCAAATGATTGCGAGCCTCTTTGCCGATGACATGAATGCCTTCGTGCACAATGATATAAACAACATTGAGGTGTTTTGGTGGTGCCTCGACACCTTTTGTGTGGAGTCAGGGTCGAAAATCAACCATGCTAAAACTGCTTTTAGAGCAATCAGTGGACCTATACCTCAATTGTTGTTAGATCAAGGGTGTCATGGCATTCAGATGGGATTCGACATCTCAATGGACCAACGATGGAACTGGGTGCTATCCAAGCTGGATAACAAACTAAATCATTGGAAAGGTATGCAAGTCAACTTGGTAGGGCGTGCTATGACTGTTAACACATTTATGCTTTCTAAAACTATTTACTTTATCTCGTGTTGGAGACCTAAGGAGAAAGACTTGGCCAAAGTGGAAAGAATCTACAGAAACTTCCTTTGGATTGGGGACCCCAACAGCAGGGGGATTCCCAAAATCAAATGGGAAACTTGCATTAGCCCGAAAGACTCAAGGGGCTTGGGAATCTTGGATATCGCTGGGTTGGCTGACAAGTTAGCGGCAAAGTGGCTTATCAAGGCTTGGAGAAATAGTGAGTCCTCTTGGGCTAAATTGATCTTCAGAAACATGGAAGAACTTACCTTAGTTGGCCATCCTGGTTGGAAGGACATAGGGATTCTCACGCTTTTGTTCTCCCCCCACCCGGTGTCCCCTAAAGGCTCTAGCCTCGTATGTTCTTTATGGAAGAGTTGGAACAAGGCCAAACAATTCATCAAAATCAGTGAGTGGAAGTGGGCAGCTGGGATAAGACAAAATGACTCTATCTGGTTCCCCATCAGTGGCATTAGGGGGGTGGAGTCTTGGAACCTCCAAACTGCAAAGCGGTTATGGAACAAGGGGTTCAAAGAGTGGAAACAACTTTGGAAACAAGAGACCAGCCAGTGGATTAGGTTTGAAGACTTGGTCTCGAGACTTAGAGTTACCCTAGAGGAATGGACTCTTCTTCAAGGCAGGTGTTTAGCATGAGACCGCTCAACTACTCGCCTTCTCTACGGTTAGGATCTTCCTTGCCTAGAGGGCCTCAAATGTAGCAATGGAAAGAAACTATCCAGAATCCCTAGCTTCAAAGAGAACTTAGATTTTCATCACATTCTTAACAAGAGATGGTGCCTTTCTTGGACCAAACTTTGATGGGAACTAAAGTTCATGTCTATTTGGCACCCCCTAATTGAGATCAAAAAGTCAGTTCTCATGTGGCAGATCTTGCACAAAGGTGTCTGGTCCAATGCAAGGGCTAACAAAATTTGTGGTGTGCTGCCATGGTGCAAGCGTTGCCATCGATGCATCGAAGATTTAGCTCACCTGTTCTTCGATTGCCCCAAGTCCCGTGTTATCTGGCATCACGTGACCCGGATATTGAGACTCACGCACCAAATCAATTGGCAACAAGTGTTGTTGGGTGAGGCGATTGGCTGCTCATCGAGGCTGTGGAATGCCATCAGGGGTGAGACCCTTTGGAAGATTTGGAGGGAGCGATGTGCTATCAATTTTGGCCAAACTCCTAAGGAATGGTTGATCGCGAAATCCTTGTTTCTTATAGGTAAAAGAATCTCCCGAGATAAGAGATCTCTAGCGTTTACACACCACTGTATTTATCTCCTCGAAAACAACTTGAAACCCAAATGGGTCCCACATGACAGTGATGATAGATTTATCCGCCTCATTTGTAATGCCCTCTAGATTCACATAATCCTCCCCTGCATTGTGGGATTTATGGGGTCCCATGGGCACTAGTCCCATTCACTTGTAACTTTTCTTATTTATTTTAATTAAAGTACGGGAGAATAGGCTAAGGCCAAACTTCCTTTTATTAAAAAAAAACTCTCGGTAACCTGGGGATTCGGGGAATCCAATGACTTCAACAGCTGACGACGGTCTTCGGATAGCTGGTTGAAATGACTATGTCGGTTCTTGATCGGTAAAATGAAACTCCATACGATATTCAAGCATAGAGTTACAGGGGAGAAGAACTATAGCGTGGTGAAAATAGATACAGAATCCATGGCGGTGTTGCAAGTTGGAGATGGAATTAACTATGCCTTCAATCATAGTTCTGATGTATTCAAGATCATGGCTGAGAATAGGCCCTCCAAGTGGAGGGATATTATTTCTGCTCAATATTCTTGTAAAAGGATCTCCATGTCTATGGATTTGTAATTGAGTTTCTGGCTGGGGTGACTCTTGCCCAAGGCACAGACTGTACATCCTCCCATTAATAAAATTTTCTGGGTAGGGTGACTCATGCCCAAGGCATAGACTGTACATCCTCCCATTGATATAATTTTCTTGCTTTTTCAAAAAAAAAAAAAGATGGAGATGGAGCTGTGCAGTAAAACTCAAGCAAGGTAAGAGTTCGCGCAACTAGTGAAGAATAATAAGGGTGGATCTAATGACATCCCTGGCTAATTCACAGTTTCTGGATGTGCGATCTAGGCACAAACATGTGAACTAGGTGGATTCAAATTACTAGTCCATTTCTAGGCATAACTGGTGCATGGGCTTAGTAATGAAGGTGGGATTCTTATCCCTTGCAAAACTTTGAGAACTCTTGATTCACTTGAATTTGTTTTGGAGAACTTGAAGTTTGGTTATCTCAAACATCTACAATGGTTTACTTTGATCCAACAGTTACTTGATTTTTTCACCCGACTAGAGGACTACTTTGTCCTAATGAGTTGAAAAAATACTATGTAAATTGTAAGAGAAAGTTACCATTTACTTTGAGTTAACCATACTATAACTTGCCCAATACAAATCCATAATGAAATTTGTCCAACTTAGGACACTTTTCTCAAAGACTTTAACTGAAAGTTCTTGGGAATTGTCAATCTGATGAGCAATTCCTAACTTTCCTATCCCAGAGTATACTGGACTCTAGGAAATCTTTTATGCTATAACTTGAAGCAAACTTAAATAAATAAGTTGACTTAGACTTATTATCTTTTGAAGATTGAAAAGGTTCTTGTACATAACATCTATCTAGGATGTTCAAGTTAGTTATCTAATTCTAACCGGCTAACTCTGGTCTTTTGCAAAAGGAATCAGATACCATATCTGAGTCAATTCCAAAAGATTTGGAAAGCGGAAAGAAAAAACTAAAATTCTGTACAACCAATTCATACTTTGTAGATGCGTAAATTTACTATGAGTCAAAGACTAGATGACTCAGGACTTCAACTTTTCAAAGATCTGTTTCAACAGGATATTGAAGCATTTTTTCTATCTTTAAGAGGAATAATCCAGATTCTCAAAAAGATTCAAAGTAAATCAAAAACATCATCCAACCACAAGATACTAGTGTGGTAACCAACATCAGTGTGTCGATCCACTGAGGTTCTGTCGATGAGTTTAATGTTCAAATAATGCTTCACTTGAGACTAAGTTCAGGTCACATTCAATCTTTTTGACTCCTAATTGTGAATGCAATTCTTGTGCATTTCTTTGAGTCAAAAGAGTGAATTTATCAAGGTACACTAGGAACTTGATGCTTGACTTAGTCAATTAAATCTTTAGTTGAAAAGATCAACTCAAAATTTAAGTCCAACTTCTTTTAGAAATTTATCAAATATTTCTGATCAATAACACTTAAGCTTGAAGTGTTTTAAGAAGATCTTGGAAGTTACTTACTTCATATCTTCAGTTTCCTTGATCTTGAAGTTTCCTTGATCTTGAAGTTATCTTGAAGTATCTTGAGATCCTTCTTGAATTAAAACTCCTTCTTTGAGGTTTTAATTCCCTTGAAGATCAAATCTATCTTCAAGATCCATACGAGGACTAAAAGATAATCATCATCTCACGGTCCGATGTCCCATACCATCTTTCCTACATCAATCTGAGTATAAAATCTGGTGTCCCATACCACCCTATTTTATACTCACATTGACCTGCGAGTGAATTTTATCCTAAAGTCTATAACATCTCTTGATAGAGAACCTTCTAGCTTTAATTCTTGACAAGAATTTTCCCTTGACATGATCGTTTCACGATCTTGTGCTAACCTTGGGAACTTGAAAACCTTTAATAGAATATCTCCAATCCTTTTTGCTAGGGTTTTCAAATGAAAACCAGTCAGAATTCCAAGTACTTGAATTTTCTCGAATTCAAGTTCAATTGGTTATTCTTGACCAATTTTGCAGCGACAAGAGCTTTAGACTTCTTGTGTTTAGATTCCTTTCTACTAATGCTTTTAGGTACCTATCCTGGCCAGGACTTTTATAGGAATCTCTCTACTGCATAAGTCTGAGCATCCGCTCATGCTCTCTGGATTTGTACCAAAACCCCTTTAAGGATAGGAAAACACTTCTGTTTTACCTTCCACAGACTTAAATACCGTCTTCACGGTTGCAGACTACATTCTTGGAATTACTTTACTCTGTTCAGACTTGAAACAGCTTACTTTTTTCACAATTTTCCATTCGATAAATAGAACTTGAGTGAATAATTCCTAACGGAATTTTTACTGCCAATACTTGGGCAATCTACAGAGTAGTTCTAATCGCACATTCTTGGACAATCATGGCCAAGTTTGATCAAGTCTGGTTGATACTTGCGACAAAATAAAGACTTAGTCTTTATCTTTAAGATCTCTTAAACTATCTTAAGCTTCTTTGCTTACCTGCAGGATTTTTAGACATCTTTCCCTCAACTTAAGTCCAAGCATTTTCTAATGCTTTTCAGATTCCAAAGCTAAGAATCTCTGATATACCTTTAGGTTATATCACTATTTGGACTTAAATATCAAAACTAGTGGTTAGGGATTTGCTGGGAACTACTTGCTATAAAACTTTTCTTGAAAGATGCTAGTCCCACATCTGGGGAGATTTTTCTTTCAAGATTTTTTTGATTCCTACCAAGGAATCAAGTACTAAGCTAATGATTCACCTTGGAATCTTTTGCTTTCCAGTCTAATGATTCATCTTGGAATCTTCTACTTTACTTGAAAGATCTTCAAATGGAATTCTAGACTTTTGGATAAGACCAAGACTTAAGGCTTTGCTTGTCCAAAAGATATTCTCATTTAGCTAACGAAATAGTTAATTGGACTCTTTCATTGGCTTATCTTTAGGAAATAGCTTAATTTCCAAAGATTATTTTGCTTGGATCTCTTCGAGGCCTTACCACTTGAAGCTAATCTTTTAGGAAAGAACTTGTTTCCTAAATTCTCTTTAGGAAATATCGTGATTTCCAAAGCTATATCTGTTTCAAAAATGAAAATAATTTGAATCATTTTATTAATTGTCATGACTTTAGGAAATTACTTGATTCCTAAAGATCAATTAATATTTATCTTGGTTTCTTTTTTAAGCCTTGAGTTAGCTTAAATAGAATCAAGCAAGTTTCCTTCGCGTTGATTGAAGACCTTGCATCATGCCTCGAGATGCATTTCTAACATTTATGAACACTAGAGTTCCAGGGATTCTAGAAGTTCAATGCGAGGATCAAGGGAAGGATGTAGCTCTATGTGGAGCTAAGTATTTTCCAAATTATGTTTTCATTTTGATATTTGTTTGCTCGAATGCTTTCATTTAGGATGCATTGTTTAGGACTAAAAGCATAGTCCAATTATGATTATCTCAACATGAAAGCTAATTAGAGAACTAAACGGTATTGAAATGACACAAAAGTATACAAAGTACTTTTCAGTTTTAGGCATGCAATTGAAATTTCTATTTTATTCATGCACAAGAATGAAAAGATTATTTGTGCATAAAAGAATTTTTTATGCACATCAAGTTCGCACTGCTTGGGAAAGGTAGTTAATGCTCCAGTTTATGCACTTGAATAATTACCTTTTGCCAGAATAGCAAGCAAGTTGTTTTTGCATGGATGCTTGTTTGCATACCTAATAAGCTTGAGATTTGCTTAAGTTCATTACACTTGCATGAACTCACATGCATTTGCCCCCAAGAATGGGCATTTGCATACATGAACATGCATTTGCATGCAATTAGATGCATGAGCATACACATGATTTTTGGTAAGTAGCTGAACACGTATACTTTCATTCCTTTCTTTTTCTAACTTGACTTAGCTAGGTGGGAAAAATAGAAAATTACCTAGTTGCAACGATCTTGACCATCATGCAACTAAGTATCTAGTCTATTTTTTCCCAAAAAGTGATACATAGGTACCACTTAGTAGGATTCTTTTTGAGGAAAAGAAAGCATGTTGAAAGTAAGTATTCATTTTTTCTTGTCATTAAGATGCCAAGAAAATAGAACTACTTTCCAATGTGCATGCTCAGTCTAAGTTTGGGAAGAAACCTAGACATTCTTAGCAACTATCGAGGATTTAGTTGTTTTTGGATGTTCATGTTCATGCATCCAAGTAAGGAAGTTTCTGTTGAAACTTGTAAGTTCCAAAATATTTTTAGGAGGTTTAATACTTTAATAGAAGAGTGATTCTTCATCTTGGTTAACTTCAGTCTCCATGCTTTGAAGAATCAGTGTATGCACCATCCGCCACAGATGCATATCCCTCCGCTGATTGTACTCCTTCAATTATCTGGTCATATATTTGGTATGGCATTTCTGGAGATTGAATAGCTCACGAATAGATCACAGTGGATAAGACGTGGATTGACCTCCCAGGTTACGAGATCGATCCCGCAAAGCGATCAGTTTGTGATTTCTTCTGAATTAGGAGTTCTACTTTAGGTAGAGCACTTCTCTTAGTGGATAAGCAAGTAACATCCTGAAGGGCAGATCCCTGGTTCGAATCCCGTGCCTGCTCATAGGGGAGAGTTTCTTTTGCTAATCGATATGTCTTTGGCTCCTTAGATAGGGGAAATTGTCTGTAAACTGTACATCATGGGTTCGAGGCCCCTGCGCCACCAGACCAGTTAGCTTTTTGTCATATCTTGCTGTTGATGGAGAGCCGACAGAAAATAGAGCACTGTAAGAAGTCGCGCAGCCGCCCATAAGGTCATAGGTTCGAATCTGCCTGTCATCCGCTAACAGTTTTTTTCCCCTTTTTACTTATGGATTCTTCAGCGCGGAGTATGATCCAGTATTGTGCCCGTGAATAACTTCGAACATCGATCGAACTAGCGCGTGGATAAGAGGATATCTTCAACTGCGGGGGGTCCAAAGATCAAATCCCGCCGCCATTCTACTATAGATGGTCTCTCTTTTGCTCCTTGATGCTGTCGCAAAACTCAAATCAAAAGCTGACGACGATCAAAAGTCGCGAACAGGTGCTGGCTTCATGGATAGGCGGTCATCTCCTCTAGTTAGAGGTCAAGAGATCAAATCTGTTGTCGACCACCGCCAGAATAAACTTTTGCTAATCCTCTCTTAAGCTAAGGTTGTCGCCACCAAGATGAATTCGGCACGCAACACAAGACAGCCGCGAACGAGAATTTGCCAAGAAATGCACGCATAAAGTAATGAGCTAGAAGTTATGGAGAGAAAGATGATGAAGCCCACTCCAATTTCACCATGGAAGCTCTGATACCAATGCAAGAGAACAAGGATTATGACCACCACGTGCTTGAGAGATGACTTTCCTCCCAACCAAATGCCTCTATATATAGCTCTCTCTAGGGGACTGCCTTCTTGGGTAGGTGGATACTAGCCAACCAAGTGTCAGCCATGTAACTACATGTGCGCCAAGTGTCCCAGTTAACTCGAGTTAACTCAAGTGGATGCTTCTAGAAGGCTCTAGATCTCTTTGGGCAAAATAATTTCCCCATGTCTCCCATGGGGATTGAACCCAAGACCTCCTCCTTCACATCCTTGAGACTTAACCACTAAGCTAAGTGGATCACTTGTTCACAAGAGCACAAGACCTCCTAGTAAGTCTAAAACTCAAGATCTTTGGTCATACACACGGATGACCAAACGGTGTCTGATTTCAGATCCGTCTGAACCGGCCAGACGCTTGGATCATAGACTTACTTTATTACAATGCCCCTGCTCTTCCCCAAACCATCAGCTTGACGGGTAAGCTGTTGAGCTCCAGTCCTCCCAAAGTTCCTGAAGAAGCTGCTATGGGGTACGCTCAATCGATTCCGAGGTCCTATGCTGACACTGCTAGACAAGAAGGTCGTTATCCAGGTGATGTTTTTCCTTTGAACCTTTTACCTAGTTCTTCCCATGGTCCTCGGATGATGGGAACAAGTTGCAACGTTGAGGACGATAACCTGCACGTCCCCTGTGTCGACAGTGAAGATAGTGACAGCGAAGAAGAAACCCTTGTTATTGATAGACTGTCATTGGACAATTGGCATGATCACCTTAGCAATAGGGTCATTATTGGCTTGTGCCATGGACCGCGACCCCCATAAGAAGCGCTAAAGTCCTGGCTAAAGAATAATTGGGAATCAAGAGGAGTCTTGGTTAAGCACGTACAGTACTGCCCGAACAACTACCTGCTTTTCTTTTTTGAGGACGCCAATAGTGCTTTGCATGTCCTGACGGAAGGTCAATGGTTAATACGTAATATCCCCATTTCCCTGTTTAAATGGCATCTAGGTTTCGATCCTAAGGGTCCTAAGCCAACTAAAATCCCAGTTTAGGTTGAGTTCCCGGACCTCCCTCTGGAATTTTACCCATGGGTGGAAAAATTAGGGAATAAAGTGGGTCGGGTGCTTGACCAAAGGACTAGGAATAATTTAATTAATCCCAAGTGGGATCCACAAATTCTTGTGGAAGTAGATGTTTCCCAAGTCATAAAAACTCACATTTCCATTAAAGACTCCTGTGGTCGTAAGCTGCATGTGCAAAAAATCATGTATAGGAATCTGCCCAATGCGTGTTATGATTGTTACAAGCAAGGGCACCTCATCAAAGAGTGCCCTCTCATCCTTAAATTTGAAGTCCAAGAAGAACCTCGTGATAAATCTCCAGTTCAAGCAACTGGGGGTATTCCTAACCCAATGCAAAAAAAAAAAATGTTAATAAATCAAAAAAGAAGTCCTTCAAGTCTGACAATTTGTTTAATATACTTCTTGACGACATTTCTAATCCCTTCGAGGATAAGGTTGGTCAAGTTTTAGAAAAAGATGATTTGGATTATACTACTGATGGTTTTAATGTTGGTTCAGATGCTGATAAGGAAAATGTGGCTTCCTTTTCTAACAGATCCCAAGAACAGGGATGGAAGGTGGTGGGTAAGAAAATTAAAGTTATTGTGTCTTCTCAAAATACTGATAACATGATTAGTGTTGTACAGGATTTTCAACCAGCCCAAATACCACCTCTCTTGATTTCTCAGCCACAGGTCGTATCCCAAGAGATAAACCTTATGGATCAAGACAAACTTGACAATATGGATGATGATATGGATGCTGATGAGGTAGTTCTTATGTCTCAAGAGCCTGAGGTATCTAACAAAGCTGCCTTCCCACCTAAATCTAAAAGGAAGGAGGCCCTTAGGTCTTCATTGGCTATGCTTAAGCCCACTAAAAATAGGAGGAAGTAAAGTGTTGTTTTTCTTTTTATTGTTTTCTATGTCTGATATCTACATTTGTTCTTGCAACATAAAAGGTTTGACAGATCCGATTAGAGCTAAAGTTTTCAGTAATTGGCTGATTAACCTTCCTAAGCAGCCTGACATTATCTGCCTCCAGGAGTTGAAAGTGGGTGGTAACTCTCTTTTGTTCAATCTCAAGAGAGTGTCTCCTAGATTTAAATGGTTTGTCACTAATCATAATTCCGGTAAGGGTGGTTGTGCTATTGGTGTTGCTACTCACATCCTTCACTCGTTTATTGACTTTAAAAGTAGTCTCACCAATCAATGGTGTTCTGTCTCCCTTGGGAACCCTTTTGATATTGCTATTGTCTCAGTTTATGCTGCTAACAACGACTCTGTTTGTTTGGATTGTTGGGGGGAGATCAAAGGCCTGCAAGGTCCTGTTATTGTTATTGGTGATTTTAATATGGTGACTGACATTAAAGATAGATGGGAAGCTAAAGGGAGAGTGGTCAAAGGGGTTGAAAAAGAGTCCTGGTTTAGTTTGTGTAACTCCCTGGAGCTTGCTGATATTTCCTCGTCTTCTGGGATGACTTGGTCCAACAAGAAGTTGGGTAAGGCCTTTACTGCGGCTAGACTTGATAGATGCTATGCCAGTATCCCTTTTGTCCAAAACTGTTGGGACATTCGTGTTAACCTCGACCCCTCCCTGCTTATGTCCGATCACAAGCCTCTTTTGGTTACCTTTAAAAAGGGGAACCCGAATATTAGGGCTGGTTGGCCCCATATTGACTGTAACTATCTTAAGCTCCCTAGTGTGTTGATGCAAACTAAAAAGAACTTTACCTTCAATTTTAAGAAGGAAAGCTCTCCTAGCAAAGCTTGGTTCAACTCTGTCAAAGATATTCAGAAGTTGTTCACTCAACTCAAATCTCTTTCCAAGCAAATTAGGGCTAGTCGTAGACAGGCCATTACTGATAGGCTTGCCCTCCTTGATGCCAACTCCCAAGAATATCTTGATCTCTCCTTGAGGCTGTGCAAAGAGAGGTATCTGGAAGCTAGTTATTCTCTTGCCTCTTCTAAAGAATTCTGGAGTGAGAAGATAGATAGAAATAACAACTACATGTTTTCCATGATGAAAAAGCAAAAAGCTAGGGATTACATTCCTCCTTTGAAAAGAAATTCTAGTGGTCATACTGGTAATATTCAAGAGTCCTTGCAGGAGGCCAAGTGTTTCTTTATGAATGTTTTCTCTGCTTCTCCCAAGTGGGGGGAGGATATCCAGAGGGCCAGAGCTACCATTGCTTCAAAAAGGAAAAAAATGATTCCTAAAAGCCTGAGCTCCATTCTGGACCTGCCCCTCACTGTCGGTGAGATCAAAGAAACCATTCATAAATTGAAACCCTGCAAATCTCCGGGTATTGATGGTTTACCAAAGGAATTTTTTATGGTGCTGAATGACTTTCTCACTCCTTTTATTCTTTTGATTTGGGAAGAAGTAGCTGGTAAAGGGTATCTCCCTTCTCACATCAACACTGGAGTTATCAGGCTTATTCATAAGAGAGGTAACAAGGATGACCTCAACAATTGGAGGCATATTACTTGTCTGAACACTATCTATAAAATTTTCTCCTCCACCATAGCTAGAAGATTGAGTCCTATGATGAGGTTTTTCATTCTGCCGGAACAGAAAGGCTTTATTAAAGGCAGGTATATCCTTGATGCCATCATTTCTCTATGGGAAGGTATGGATTATGCTCTAGATAGTGGGCAGGACTATTACTTTCTGAAAATTGAATTTGATAAAGCTTATGATAGAATTGAGTGGGATTTTATCTTACAATCTCTGCATGACCTTGGGCTGGGCAGACGTTTTATTGGGCTGGGCAGACGTTTTATTAAATTTGTGGGCACTCTGTTTGGCAATGCCTATTCTAGGGTTGCCATTAATGGGCATCTCTCTGACCCTTTCAAACTCTCTAGATCCATAAGACAAGGTTGTCCCTTGGCCCCTCTTCTGTTTGCTATTGCCAATGATGCCTTAGGTTGGTTAGTCAAGGATGCTTTGGATAGAGGTCACATCAAAGGCATTGATATTCCCAACTCCCCCTCACCCCTCTGTTTGCAAATGTTTGCTGATGATACTGATATTGTCCCTAAAGCTGACAATGATTCCTTGAAAGCTTTCCTTATCTGTTTGGATTTGTTTTGTACTGCTAGTGGCTCCAAGGTCAATCACAACAAAACGGGGTTCAAATCCTCCTCCAATATCATACCTAACTGCATTGTCAACCTTGGATGTGAGGTCATCAAAGAAGGTGAAGTTTTTAGATTACTTGGCATCCCTATGGGTTTCAACATCTCTATGGCTCAAAGGTGGGACTGGGTCTTAGATAAATTCAAAAAAAGCTTGTTTTTTTGGTATGATTCTCACAATTCCTTACCCCACAGATGCTTTCTTCTTAATAACTATGTTCTTCCTAAATTGGTGTATTTCTTAGCTTGCTGGTCTCCCTCCAAAAAACAGATTCAGTAGGCTATTGCTTTGGCCAGAAGGTTCCTTTGGGGGGGTAATGCTATCCTCCAAAAAGTGGCTAAAGTGTCTTGGGAGACCTGCTGCCTTCCTAAACATCAAGGGGGTCTGGGTATCTGTTGCCCTACTAAAATGGCTAATAATCTGGCTGCCAAATGGGTTTTAAGAAGCATCAATTCTTCTGACATTTGGGTTGTTCTGTTACAGAGAAAGTTATCCAACTTCAGGTTTTCCAGCTACAAGTCTTGGAGGAGAATTAACCTGTGGGATATTATTGCTTCCCCCCTTCCCATTACTCTTGTTGGTAGTCAGCTGGTCTGTAGAATCTGGAATGCTTGGTTCAATACAAAAAATTTTTCCTTCAACAACTTGAGGGTTGTGTATTCCTCTGAGATTTTTTTGCAGGAGTCTATCTGGTTTGGTATGGCTTCCCAATGCAAGTGGGAAGATTTTTCTATCAAAGAGCACAAATGTCATAAAGCTGGATTCATTGCCTGGAGGGATGTTATCTCTGATCTTGAGCTCCAAAATATGTCTGATTTATCTGTTGCTTGCTTGCAGGTACTAAGAAACCGAAAGATGCTGCTGGAAGGGAAGTTGAATAGTGGCATCGTTTCTGAAGCAAGTCTTGCTAAGGTGGCTAGCTTCATCTACTCCAAATTCAAGAGGACTAAAGGCAATATGACTCTGCTTGTTGCTAAACTCAACAAAAGATGGTCTTGCAACTGGTCTTCCCACCAGTGGTCCTACAGGTTTAAAGCTCTATGGGCCTTCCCAGATCAGTGTAAACACTCATTCCTTCAGTGGCTTATGATCCAGAATGGTTTGTGGATTGGCCCTAGAGTCAGGAAACTTCAGATTAATGGAGGGCTGTGTACCTACTGTGGCAAGGTTGAAGATGTTACCCACTTATTCTTTGAATGCTCCCATGCCAAACACTTTTGGGCCATTGTGGAGATATATCTTCAGTCCAGAAACTTTCCTGGTCTTACCCAGAATTCTGCCATCATTGGATGCTGCTTAAACATGGATATCCTGTTATGGAACATTTGGAGAGGTTACATCCTGTGGCACATTTGGTGTAGTAGGAATAATGCTGTTTTGGGTAAAGGAAATAGAAATTTCCTCATTTCTCTTTCTAGAACTTTGAAAAAAACCTCTGAAAAATGTATTCAATGTATCAAGTCTATACCTGAGAACCAGGAAAGCTTCTTTAAAGTCTTAAAGGACTGTAAACCTTGTAAATGGAGAAGTATCCTATCCTCTTTATATTCTGCCTAGAGGCTTGATATGGCTTCCTGCCTGTAATTCTGGTGCTTGTGGCTCTTGCCCCTTGCATAGTTTGTATTGCCCTGTTTTAATCTAAATTTCCTGCTTTCTTAAAAAAAAAAAGCAGACCCTTGCCGAAGATCGTAGAAATCAAGACAGAAGCTGTCATGTCTCGTTTGTCTGATATGATAGATTTTTTGCAGGCTGGCTAGTACTCCTTAGAGTCTGGAGTATACTAAAAGGCTGTAAGGTGTAGCCATGTAGCTCGATGAGGATCAAATTGAACTTTGGCTTTTCTGAATGCCATCACCATTTGTATGGCTCTAGGAGTCTAGCCCGCCTCTATTTTTGTATTCAACTTATGAGTTATTTCTCTCGCTTGGCTTTTTTTAACAAGTTAGGTTATAAAACAGGTGTTTAGCGTGGGACCACTCAACTACCCACCTTCTCTGCGGTGTTTAGCGTGGGACCACTCAACTACCCACCTTCTCTGCGGACACGATCTTCTTTGCCTAGAGGGCCTCAAATGGAGCAATGGTAAGAAACTATCCAGAATTCCCAACTTCAAATAAAACTTAGATGGGCATCACACTCTTAACAAGGTGTGGTGCCTTTCTTGGACCAAACTTCAATGGGAACTTAAATTCATGTCTATTTGGCACCCCCTTATTGAGATCAAGAAGTCCGTTCTCATGTGGCAAATCTTGCATAAGGGTATTTGGTACAATGCAAGGGCCAGCAAAATTTGTGTTGTGCCTCCATGGTGCAAGCGGTGCCATCGATGCATCGAAGACCTTGTTCATCTTTTCTTCGATTGCCCCAAGTCCCGAGTTATCTGACATCACGTGACATGGGTTTTGAGACTCTCGAACCAAATCAATTGGCAACATGTGCTGTTGAGTGAGGCGGTTGGCTGCGCATCAAGGCTGTGGAATGCCATCAGGGGTGAGACTCTTTGGAAGATGTGGAGGGAGCGATGTGCTGTCAACTTTGGCCAAACCCCAAAGGAATGGTCGATTGAGAGATCCTTGTTTCTTCTAGGTAAAAGAATCTCCTGAGATAAGAGATCCCTACCATTTAGGCACCACTATATTTATCTCCTCATTGAGAACAAGCTGAAACCCAAATGGGTCCCCCATGAGGGAGATGATAAATTTGTATGCCTCATTTGTAATGCCCTCTAGCTTACCAAACTTGTCCCCTGCATTGTGGGATTTGGAGGGGTCCAATGGGCACTAGTTCCATTCATGTGTAACTTTTCTTCTTTATTTTGATTAAAGTCTGCGAGAATAGGCCAAGGTCGAACTTCCTTTTATAAAAAAAAAAACAAGTTAGGTTACTGTATAGAGTGAATGCTCGGGCCCGAAGCATCCAAGTTCAGCCAAAAGAAGAAGGACAGAAGGGGTGTTGGGAAAGTGGAATAATTCGGCTTCTTTATTGAAGCGGGATCCTCTCGGATGAGCATACTGAAAGAGAAAACGGGATGGTGTTAGCGCATCATTTTATTAAAGGATAAACCTTAAGCATTCTCTCAAGTGCTCATTTAGTTTTTTATTGTTCTCGTCTTTTATCGAAGAAGAAGAAGAAACTTTTTAGTTAACTTTTGATTGTTCTCGCCTCAATGTCTACCTTTGTTCCTTCATTGGTCCTGAGTGATGTGGCTCCCCCACGTCCCATTGCCCCCTTGAGATAGATTCCGACCCATCGAACATCGCCCCTTCGGTGGTCTCTTTGTGCAAGGAGTTTATGGCCGCAAAGCAAGAAGAACTGATGAAAACTTGTCTGATCGGTCAAGTATTTGGCCCTATGCCCCCTCTAAAAAATGTGAGAATGTGACTACACAAGGAGTGGTTTTCAAGTGGGCTAATTGTGTGCAAATGTCAATTCCTTCCAGCGAATCACCTACTTCTAGTGTTTGAGAATGAAGAGATGGCCTTCCAATCTCTGCAAGCTGGTTCCTGGAAAGTGGGCCGGTCCACCTTATGTCTATTTAAGCGAACCCCAGACTTTGTTCCGAACAGGTCAAAGCCTCTTCATTACCCGCTATGGGTGGAGCTTCCCAATCTGTCGTATTTCCTATATGGATTTCTTCGAGAAATCGTTTCACCGATCGGTCGCCCGATGGCCTCAAGAGAGGATGTTGGGGGGTTAATCTATGATGGAGCTCAACATTCTTTCGATGGAGCTCAATATTCTTTCAATGCATGATGGCACCCACAAATGTGCATTGAAACAGACTTGCACCATGTCCTTCCCTTGAAGATCTCCATAAACTGTGGAGATGGTAAGATTTGGGTACAGGAGCTTACTTACAAGAATTTTCCCAATGCGTGCTTCCGTTGCGGGCACCACGGTCATAGGATCAAAGATTTCCCCTTGAAGCAAAGTACCAATAAAAAAAAATTTAAACCAGATGGGGCCCCGGATAGTTGGCACTCAGGGTCATCCCCCGGCGATGGAGGAAGAAGAGGGCACTCATGTTGCAAAGAAGGATTGAGAAGGATTCACCGAAGTAAGACGTAGGAGGAAAGCTGGCCCTTGAAGATCAACAACAGGGAACATTACAACCATTGCTTCTTCGAATAACTTATAATGTAACCTAGAAAAGGAGATTAATGAGGTCGACTTCCCAGGGAATAACCATTATAAAGAAGACCCTGCTGTTAATACACTTGGCTGCTCTACCAACAAAGAGAACAACCACGAAGGTTAGACCACGAGTAAAGAGGAAGGCTTCACTACTAGCAATGAAGACAACCCGGACAGTCAAAGCTCCTTCCTTGGTCCTACTCTTCCTGTTTGCATGTCAAGCTTACTGCAACAAAACACAAAGCTTAAAGGGAAACAAATGTCGGGCATGCCTTGGAAGAGTCCCCTCAAGAGTAGGATCCTAAGTCAAGAAGTTGAGAGGAAAAAGAAGACCACAATAGAAAGAAAGATCGGTTCCCTCCCCTCAAAGAGGGCAACCATCATTAATGAAAATCACATCACTAAACGTCAGGGGTTTGTTTGACCCCTCAAGAGCGGTGATTCTTGGTCAGTGGCTCAAAGACAAGTGTCTCAACCCCGACTTTATCTGCTTGCAAGAGATTAAAATCGATGCAGAGGATCTCCAGAAACAGCTTAAATGCATTTCTCCAAACCACCTTTGGTTCTCCACCTCGCACCTTGGGGGGGAATTGCGATTAGTATTAGTCACTTCTGGTCTGGCAAATTGATCTCGACTTATGAAGATCGGAACCACCGTTGGATTGCTGCCTCTATCGGGTTCCCTAATGAGTTCACTGTGGTCTATATTTATGCCCCTAATGAAGTGGCAAACATAATCGATACATGGGATTCCCTCGACTCCCTCTCACACAATGTTCTGATTTGTGGGGACTTCAACATGGTTGAGTTTCCTCTCGACCAATGGAATAACAAGGGGAAAATTATTGACGGTCGAGAGAAAGAGATATGGGATAAAAACAAGCTCCATCTCGACCTAATCGAGGTGAGAGACATGAAGGGATTCTCCTGGTCTAATCTCCGATTGGGGGACTCTCTAAGGAAAACAAGACTTGATAGATGTTACGTCAACCAAAACACGATCCTCCAATGGGGTATTCCTTTGGTTTCCCAACACATGGACTTCACTATCTCGAACCACTACCCGATTACTCTTTCTTTCAAACCGATTCCCATGCTCCGGAAAGATCCTTGGTTTCATGCTTGTCAGATGTCATTTTCACTCCCCTCTGTCCAGCAAGAAATTTCTATAGAGTGGGCGGAGGCCTTTGCCTACTATAATGAACCGGCTAAGTGCTGGAGAAGCGTGGTGGAAAGGACTTGACAAATTCTGATCAGGACTCATAAGGCTATAAGAGATATTTAGAAAAAAAGAAGAGAAGCGGTGTTTCGGAGGATCTCACAGCTTGAAAAAGAAGTGAACAAAGGTAACTTGCAATGCCATCAAGGTCTTTTGAAAATCAGGGGAAGACTAAGACTTGAGGAGGAGGTTCAAAGGAAAAATCTTCAAATATTCTTCTAAGATTGGTGGGCAGGGAGGGCCAACAAACTATCGAAAGAGATGTGTAACATCCTCAAAAGGAAACAAGCTAGGGAATCCATCCCCTTCTTGGTCGATAACAATGGGATCGCATGCAGCACGGAAGTTGAGAATAGATCTATCATCGTCGAGCACTTTATCCATCTTCTCGGGGTCTTGACTCCACTTTCCCCACACAGGCCTGACTGCATGGAAACCATCTCAAGGGTAGCTCACTCTAGAATCCCACAGAACTTGAATTCTCTACTAGATGCTAACATTTCTGAGAACGAAATTTTCAAGGTTATTAATGCTCTTCCCAATGGAAAAAGTCTGAGTCCGCATGGCCTCACCAATGAGTTTTTCAAGTCCTTCAAGCATGTGGTGGCCACCCCGCTGTGTCTGGTGTGGCAAGAGGCTCTCTCCCTCAGTGCCCTCCCTGAGTGTCTTAATAATGGTGTCATCAAGTTAATTCACAAAAGGGGAGATAAGAACAAAATTGAAAACTGGCGGCCGATTACCATGCTCCAAACTGGATACAAGATAATTGCCAAACTTATCGCCAATAGAGTCTCTTGTCATTTGAAGTCATGGCTTTGTGAGGACTAGAAAGGTTTTATCAAAGGTAGATCTATACTTGAAGCAATTGTCGATATTTGGGAAGGCCTTGCGTTTGTTGATGAGTCTGCACAAGATCTGGTATTCATTAAGATCGACTTTGACAAAGCGTATGACAGATTGGAATGGGACTTTATTCTTGAATCACTGCAAGACCTTGGATGTAGCCAAAAGTTCACGAAGATGGTTTCCACTCTTCTCGAAAATGCTTCAACGAGAATAAATATTCACGGTAAGCTCTCTGAGCCCATACGTTTAAAAAGATCTATCAGGCAAGGCTATCCACTAGCTCCATTACTCTTTGCTATCGCCTTGGACGGCCTCAGTCGCCTACTCAAGCATCACATGGACGCTGGCAATCTCAAGGGTCTTTCCCTACCTCTAGATCACGACCAAATGATTGCTAGACTCTTTGCCGATGACATGAATGCCTTTGTACATAACAATATGAATAGCATTAAGGTTTTCTAGAGTTGCTTCGACACTTTTTGTGTGGCGTCAAGTTCAAAAATCAACCACGTTAAAATTGCTTTCAGAGCAATCCGTGAACCTCCACCCCAATTGTTGTTAGATCAAGGGTGTCAAGTTATCCCTAGAGGTCAAGTCTTCTGTCTCCTCCATATTCCGATGGGCTTCGACATCTCAATGGACCAACGGTGGAATTGGGCGCTATCCAAACTGGATAGCAAACTAAATCATTGGAAATGTATGCAAGTTAACTTGGCAGGGCGTGCAATGGTTGTTAACACATTTATGCTTTCTACAACTGTTTACTTTATCTCGTGTTGGAGAACTAAGGAGAAAGGGTTGGCCAAAGTGGAAAGAATTTGCAGAAACTTCCTATGGATGGGGGACCCCAACAGGAGGGGAATTCCTAAAATCAAATGGGAAAAATGCATTAGCTTGAAAGACTCGGGGGGCTTGGGTATATTGGATATCACTGGGTTGGTTGATAATTTGGTGGCAAAGTGGTTTATCAAGGCTTGGAGCAATAGTGAGTCCTCTTGGGCTAAATTGATCCTTAGAAACGTGAAACATCTTACCTTAGTTGGCCGTCCTACTTGGAAGGACATAGGGATCCTCACGCTTTTGTTTGCCCCCTGCCTAGTGTCCCTTAAAGGTTCCTTATGGAAGAGTTGGAACAAGGCCAAACAATTCATCAGAATCAGTGATGAGTGGAAGTAGACGGCTAGAATAAGATAAAATGACTCTATTTGGTTCTGGATTACCGGCATTCGGGGAGTGGAATCTTGGAACCTCCAAACTGCTAAACGGCTACGGAACAAGGGGTTCAAACAGTGGAAATAGCTCTAGAAACAAGAGACCGGCCAGTGGATTAGGTTCGAAGACTTAGACCCGAGACTGAGAGTTATCCTCGAGGAATGGAATCTTCTTCAAGGTAGGTGTTTAGTGTAGGAACGCTCAACTACCCGCCTTCTCTGCGGACAAGATCTTCCTTCCCTAGAGGGCCTCAAATGGAGCAATTGTAAGAAACTATCCAGAATCCTTAACTTCAAAGAGAACTTAGATGTTCATCACACCCTTATCAAGCTATGGTGCCTTTCTTAGACCAAACTTTGATGGGAACTAAAGTTCATGTCTATTTGGCACCCCCTAATTGAGATCAAAAAGTCCGTTCTCATGTGGCAGATCTTGCATAAGGGTATCTAGTCCAATGCAAGGGCTAACAAAATTTGTGGTGTGCCTCCATGGTTCAAGCATTGCCATCAATGCATCACAGATTTAGTTCATCTTTTCTTCGATTGCCCCAAGTCCCGTGTTATCTGGCATCACGTGACGAGGGTATTGAGACTCACGAACCAAATCAATTGGCAACCGGTGCTGTTGGGCGAGGTGGTTGGCTGCTCATCAAGGCTGTGGAATGCCATCAGGGGTGAGACTCTTTGGAAGATTTGGAGGGAGCGATGTGCTGTCAATTTTGGCCAAATTCCAAAGGAATGGTCGATTGAAAAATCCTTGTTCCTTCTAGGAAAAAGAATCTCCCAAGATAAGAGATCTCCACCATTTAGACATCACTGTATTTATCTCCTCAAAAATAACAAGTTGAAACCCAAATGGGTCCCACATGAGGGAGACGATAGATTTGTCCGCCTCATTTGTAATGCCCTCTAGCTTACCGTACTGTTCCCCTGCATTGTGGGATTTGGGGGGTCCCATGGGCACTAGTACCATTCACTTGTAACTTTTCTTCTTTATTTTAATCAAAGTCCGGGAGATTAGACCAAGTCCGAACTTCCTTTTATTAAAAAAAAAAGCTGGCGTGGACGGTGGCGTCCCTTGTCAATGCTCATTGCTCATCTACGCCAATGGCTTCAAAAGGTAGAGCTTTGAAATCTGATGAGTCATCCCTTTGAAGCTCGGCAATTTTGCTTGTACCTTTCACAAGAGAAATTTTGACATGTTTATACAATGCATTTACACATAATATATATACAAATCTATGAAAAATGACAAGCAAATTACCAATCTGAGCTTGTCATTTGGGAGGAAGTTTTAAAAAACACCTGTTTTGACAGGCAAAATGGCCAATGACAAGCAAAATTGATGTCATTTTTAGGCCATTTGTGATAATGAACAAAATCGGCAAGTTGGCATCCCTTGTCATATTGTGATAATGAACAAAATCGGCAAGTTGGCATCCCTTGTCATATTGTCATGCACAAGGACTCCAACAAGCTCATCCCCGGGCAAATCCTTTATTAAGGTTCTACGACAACACTAGGCTCTCTAACCCTCTTTTCAATGGCCCAAGTTATTCTAGTAAACTCAATCCATTTTCGCTTGAGTTGAATAGTAAGGGTACGGAAAAGATTGAGGAAATTCTCACGATCATGATCTTTGTTTAGATTCGGACAATGAAGGGGATGATATCAATACTTTTGATAACTAAGTAATGCAATTAACAGACCGTGTAATGATAGGCCTTTATCAAGGTATGAGACTTGACCTAGAAGTCTTAAAGCAATGGGTTAAATACAATCGAGAAAACAAGAGCTTATTTGTTAGGCATATCCGGTATCTACCTAACAATTACTTACTATTTTATTTTGAAGATACTGACAGTGCTCTTAAGATTATTAGTGAAGCTGAGTGAATCATTAAACATACCCCAATAACCTTCTTTAAATGGTACATAGGTTGGCGTTCCACGGAGTTCGCGTTTCTTGAAGTGCAAGGCATTTTTCGTTCTTTCTGCTTTGACTTTGAATCAGCAAACAGAACCAAACCAAGGAAACGCTAAGGTTGGATTCACATAGAGAAGGCGAAACGAATATGTAAAGACTGCAAAGTATCCTCCTTTTAAACTCCAAAGGCTAGCAATCAGCATATTGCAAAGGTGGTCCCATTAGACGACGCAATCAGCAGTAATCAGAGCTTGAGTCTCTACAGTGAAGATCCATATGTAGGAATGCGAAAGTGATCGAAAAGCATGCCGGAGCTGTGGGCGGCGACGACTGGCTGATGCACGAAGAGGTGTGGACGGCGACAACAGGACGACGAGCAAGGAGCGCGAGGAGAGCAAAGCAAAGGAACCACTCATTGGCTTTACAGTGCTCTCATAGTTGCGCCCCCGATACGTTGAATCACCAGGACTAAACAGCAGACCTTGCCCAACCAATCCAAGCCCTTCGGTCGTGGAGCCGAACATTCCATCAATCGCGCAGCAGAAGAATCATTCCGTCTATCGCGGGGACGGCCTTGTCTATCGCGGCGTGGGACGGCATTGTCTATCGCGGGGACAGCTCTGTCTATCGCGGCTGTGTCTATCGTGAGCTCGGACTTCTATCTATCGCGCCGTCGCGGGACACGTGGTCTATCGCAGAGTGTAGGTCTGTCGCGATTCTGCGTCTGTCGCGGGACACGTGGCCTTGGAGAGCGGGCTAACCGCGACTGAATTTGCTGGTACTCGGACGGGATGAAGACGATCGGATGAGAGGATAGGAGACAAGATAGCGACAGAAAACCCGGGAGAAAAAGAGTGAAAAAAGAAGAAAGAAGAAAAAAAGAAAAGAGAAGAGAAAAAAAAAAAAAAAAGAGAAAAAGAAAAAAAAAGAAAAAAAAAAGAGTGAAAAAAGAAGAGGATGCGCGATAAATAGACCTCTTTGCGATAGACAGCGGCGGCGACAAGCGGTTGAGAGGCTTTGGTGTCGTGATTCGCGAATCGCGATAGGCGTTCTCTCTCTCTTTTGTTCTTGCGTGTGGCCGCCTACCTTGGAAGCTGGAGGCTCTCTTTGAAATACCCTCCGCGGCAAGATAATCTACGGTTTGACCTCTCCTTGTCTTCCAGCTAGTGGGTTGAAGTCTCTCAATGCAAAAGTAATCCAAGGAGCAAAGGTGGGTGCGGGTTCCTTTTGGCCATGGATGTGGCTTCATCCTCTCTCGTCAAAAGTAATCGGGCCCCTCCCCCTAGGGAGCCCGATTTCCTGGCCGCTCTGCTGGAGGGGGGGTCGTGTGCCGCCCCGGGGGCATCCGAAAGTGTTGAATCCCCCATTGTTTCCCTCAGTAGACCCGCAGTTCTGTCGGCTCAGGAGGAGCTCAAGAAAGTTTGCCTCGTCGGCCAAGTGTTTGGCCCTAAGCCCCCGCTCGAAACTGTGCGACAATGGCTTCGAAAAGAGTGGTTCCCTCGAGGACTAATTGTTAGCAAATGTCAGTTCTTACCAGCGAACCACATGCTGCTAATCTTTGAAAATGAAGAGATGGCGTTCCAAGCCCTTAGCGTTGGCACCTGGCAGTTCGGTCGGGCGACCCTGTGCCTATTCAGATGGTCCCCGGACTTTACTCCCGACAAATCGAAGTCGCTTCGGTACCCTCTTTGGGTTGAGCTCCCTAACCTTCCTTACTTCTTGTACAACTTTGTGTGGGACATTGTCTCTCCTATCGGCAAGCCGCTGGCTTCACGCGAAGACGTTGGTGGTCTCATCTATGAAGGTGCAAGACACTCGTTCAATGCTAGGTGGCACCCCCAAATCTGTGTCGAGGCCGACCTCAGTTCGCCGCTTCCCTCAATGATCAAAGTGGACATGGGCGAAGGAGATGTATGGGAACAGGACATCACATACAAAAACCTTCCCAACGCGTGCTTTCGTTGTGGCCAGCAAGGTCACAGGATTAAAGATTGCCCTCTCAGGCAAAAAAACAAGCGCTTTCAAGAAGCCTCCAAAACCGCTCAAGACAACATTGGCGATTTGACCCACTCGACCAAGGAGGGGGAAGGCAAGGGCCTCCTTAATCAGCAAGCTGATGCTGATGGCTTTATTGAAGTTAGAAGAAGAAGGAAAAGAAGCCCTAGGGCCAACGGCGAGAGAAACAACATGCCGCTTTCCCCCTACAGCAATTTGTATTGCAATCTAGAAAAGGAGATCAATGAGCTTGACTACCCAGGTGGGAAGCTACGCGAGATAGACACCTACGACATAGCCCTAGAGATCCCTGACAATAAAGAAACCCCCCAGGAGGGTTACACTACAAGCAAAGAAGATGGTTTCACCACTAGTAACGAAGACAACATGGATAGTGAAAGTTCCATCATTGGATCGACGATCCCGGAAACAGTGCCGAGCACGGGGCCCAAGTCTCCCAGCAAGGGGCATCCCGCAAAGGAAAGCAGCCTATGGAGTTACCCTGGAAAAGCCCCCACAAGAACCGACTTCTAAGTCGGGATCAGATCCCAGCGAAAAAGAAAGACGAAGTCAAGAGAAGAAAGGACAAGGCTCCCTGCCGCAAAGAGGGATCAACGCAAAAATGATTGTCATCTCGCTGAATGCTCGAGGGCTAACCGACCCCTCAAGAGCGACCATAATTGGTCAATGGCTTCGCGACATTAGCTTAAACCCAGACTTTATATGTATTCAAGAGATTAAAATTGACGGAGAAGACCTCCAGAAGCGGCTCAGACAGATCTCCTCGGCCCATGTGTGGATCCCAACGAAGCACCAGCGGGGGTCTGGAGGAACGGTTATCGGTGTTAAACAACTCTGGTTCGAAAAGCTTGAGAACTCCATTGAAGATGTAAGTCACCGTTGGATTGCTGTCTCTTTTGGTGCTCCTCTTTGTGTTACTTTGGTTTCTCTGTGCGCCCCTAACGGGGATTTGGAGAGACTGAACACTTGGGCTTCCTTAGACTCGCTTCCCCACAACGTGCTTATTTGTGGAGACTTCAACATGGTGGAAGACCCTATGGACAGATGGATGGGCAAGGGCAGGATCATCGACAGTCGGGAGAAAGACACGTGGGACCTGACCAAACTCCACTTGGACTTGATTGAGTTCAAAGACTCGAGTGGCTTTTCTTGGTCGAATCTTCAAGCGGGCGAGGACCTGAGGAAAGCTAGACTCGATAGATGCTACATCTCTCAGAGTTTTACTCAACAGTGGGGCCTCCCTACCATCACGCAACGCACTGACCTCACTATCTCTGATCACTACCCGATCGTTATCACTTTTCAACCTTCCAACAAAATCCGCAAGGCTCCGTGGTTCCATGCCGACGCTTCCACCTTCTCTCTCCCTTCTGTCCACCAAGAAATTGCCGAGGTGTGGAAAGTGGCGTTCGCCTCTGGCTTGGCCCCGGCCAAGTGCTGGAGAAGTGCGGTCGACAAGTCTCGTAAGATCATGATCAGAACTAAGAAGATGCTCGAGACTGTGCGGCGGGCTCGTAGGGAAGCCCTTTACCACAGACTCTGGCGGCTCGAGGAGGAAGTGAACAAAGGAAAACAACAAGCCCAGAAAGGCCTCAGAAAAATCAGAGCAGTGTTGAGATACGAGGAAGAAATACAAAGGAAAAACTTGCAGATCTTCTTCAAGGAGTGGTGGTGTTGGCAGTAGCCTTGGTACACCAGGACTTACAAGACGTGAAAGTCAAAGAAGGGAGTCAGAGCGAAGGGACAGCACAAGCAAACAGGGCAGTCAAAGAAGATCTGGCAAGTAGGCCAATATTTTTTCAAGACATTAATACAAATCAAAGAGATGGACATGCAGGGAGGAAGAGCAAGTAGGGAGCTCGAAGATATGTATGGCAGATCACTAGAAGAAATCCCTACAACAACAGTGATTTTTATCACTAACAACCATTGTAAATATCATTTCACCTTTTTGTAGCTCCATTTTGTGCAAGCCAAGGAGTCCTTGAGCTTGAGGAGCCTTAGAAGTAGTTGCGTACCAATTTTCGTAATTTTTAGATCTCGTTTGAGCCCCCAAATAAGCCCTGGAACCTAATTTTTAACTAGGCCGGACACTAGGTCTGGACAGGGCCAAAAGCTAGTCAAAAACTATAAAAAGAGCTAGAGAGCTCATTTTTGAGGTTAGATTGTAATTGAAACGAACTTGTAAGAGCATTTTGAAAGTAATCTAAAAGCTCCATTGATTCTCACTCTTTGTCTTACCGTGTGTGCACGTGTGTGTGTATGTGTGTGCATGCTAGTGTGCTTCTCACTCACGCACTTGTGCCGCCACTTGCTCGAGGTCTTCATACCATCCTCACGTCTTCCCGGATTGACATTAAAGGAGGTGCTACTCATCACTGAGCTACACCAAATTTTGGCGCCGTTGCCGGGGATCGAGCTTTGAGGACGAGCGTGTGATGGTAAGACGTAGAGTTGATGCGTTGGAGTTGTAGGTATTTTCTTCACTCTCATCGATTTTCTTTTACTTTCTTCACCATCTTCATCATCATCATCATCATCACCATCTCCCACGTCCATCTCCATCATCGCGAAAATTTCAGTTTTTTGACTATATTCCCATCTCCACCTCATTTCCCTCATTTCACTTGTGAGAGAGAGCGAGAGAGCGAATTTGCATGTGCTATTTTTTGCATGTTTTGTGAGCATTCTGCAGGTACAGGCCGCACCATCGTCCCCAGCACCCTGCGCAGGTACGGAAATCTGAGTAACTGTCTGTGTGTCGCCGAGCTCTGTCAATCGCGACCGACTGAAAACTTGCTCTAATTGCTAAACAAAGTGCATATCCATGACCTACAAGCCAAGAGCTTCCCAAAAATGTGTTTAGTTTTTTGAAATTCCACAGATTTCTGTCAATCGCGATCGCTCTGTCAATCGCGATCGACAAACCACGACGGACAGATCTGTCAATCGCGATCGACACGTCAATCGCGACCGACAGCCCACGACGGCTCTGTCAATCGCGATCGACAGAGTCAACGACCGATTGACCACGATCGACTGACCATACGCGTGACACGTGTCAATCGCGATCGAGTCATCAATCGCGATCGACTCATCAATCGCGACCGACACAGTCAACGACTGTTTGACCACGACGGACAGACCACGACGGCTCTGTCAATCGCGACCGACACGGTCAACGATTGTTTGACCACGATCGACAGACCCTCGCGACCGACCTGTCAATCGCGATCGACTCATCAATCGCGACCGACAGAGTCAACGACGCTTTGACCACGATTGATTGACTTTCCGGCCACGTGTCAATCGCGACTGACCAGTCAATCGCGACTGACAGCCACGACAGACCTGTCAATCGCGATCGACACGTCGATCGCGACTGACCTGTCAATCGCGACCGACAGACTTTGCGAACGCGTTAGAAGGGCAAATTAGGTCAAATTTCTAAGGCAAAATTATTGGTCTAAATTTTGATTGAGTGTGGGACAACACTAGGGTGTAGAATTGCATCGCGAGGCCGTGCCACAAGCTACTCGAGTATTCCTGTTTGACTGTTAGCTTGTATTGAATTCTGATTTAACTCCCTAAACCCTGAACAGTCCTAACTTTTTCATACGAAATCCAATTTTTGAGCTCTTGGGCTTGTTGGAAAGCTCGTGGCATATACTACACGCCCTCAACTGTTTTTTATAAAGATAATGCGTTGATTTTCAGAGAGGGTATTTTGAAGTTGACCATACCCAGGGGGATCAAAGTCAGGAGTCTTTAGAATTATTTTCCTAAAAGTCAGAATGCACATGTGTGTTTATGTTACATGAATGAAAGTGGTTGGTTTTGTCCTTTGAATATAAGCATTGAGCTAACCGTGGGACTTTTATAGGTCCATTGAGAGCAACTTGGGGCATACAAAGCAAGATTTCTTTGCAAGCTTGAGAACCGGGTTCTTGAGCACCATAAAGCAAGGGATCAACAAGTAAGGTTGGATTATTCTCAACTCCCTCTGTCATTTCCTAGCTCAAGCTAAGAACGAGTAGAGATAGGAGTAAGTCAGAGCGACGATAGGCAGTCATCAAGTTGAAGACTACCTAAAAACTCAAGTTCAAGATAAAAATCTAATCTCTGTACGGTCGGTAACATAAAGGAAAGAACCTAACGTGGAACGATCAACCTAAAAGTACGAAGAACACTCAAGTATTCCGACGACGTGATATCAGACAAGAACTCAAACGTGATAAAATAACTAAAAAGAATCAAGTGACTGGTACCAATTAATCGGCAACGAGGTTGTACTCTGGAAAAAAATTGGGCTAATCAGTTAGGCATATGAACCTTAGATCAGGACGACATTTAGCAAGGGAAAGACAAAGCCTTAGGTCTTCAGAGGCTAGTGTCAATCACACTGCAAGGTCTTGGGCCCAACAGTTGAGCCACCACTCATACTACCCTAGCTCTGAGACCAGTGAGTCAGAAATGTCTCAAGGCATGGACAGACCTACGGGAAGTTCAGGAGTGCCTTATTTGTACAGGGTAGAAGGCCCTTACAAAACACAGCTGGAATATCTTAGGACCAACCGACTAGGTGCTAGCATCTATGAGGACGGCCTAGGAAGATCCGTGGTCCAGATTAAAAACCCTGACCAATCCATAGGACTAGAACACCCAGCTGTCAAGTTTGAAAATGGTGCATACCTGGACAAAGAAGGAACTATATATGTTGTCACTAGTCACCCTGATAGGACAGATGACTTTGGGAATGTAATCTCAGAAGCGGACTTCGGTGACCTAGAACAAGGGAACATGGATGCGGAACCTAGAACCCCTCGAGGTAAATCAGTTCTCACTAGGATTATCACACCTGAGTGGGTCCCCCAAGACAACAAGAGCATAGAGTTGCTCCTCAATCGAGAAACTGATGAAGCCTTTTGGAGGTATAAGTCTAATCAGCCAACAGACATAGGAAATATCATGATCTATGAGTTTAAGGATCCAGATAGCCCAGGCAGAGTGACCTACTTAGATCATGCTTCAGAACGGATCTTCGTGGTGACAGAAAATGATAGGCATGCCTACACTTGGAAGGGTGAATTTATTTTCCCCCAACCAAGATCAAATGTATCCTATGGTCACCCTGGGGCTGGAACTTCCCAAGCTCATGGTACGCAAAGAGACAGAAGTAGAGATAGACCAGAAGTAAGTTTTGCCAACCCAGTGGGCAGAGAAAGAACGAGAACAGAGACGAATAGGGTAGAACCTGAGATGCATAGAGCCCACAGGAACCAAAGAAATGTAGATGGATTTCCTCTGCCGAGACCTCGAGAGCACACAAGAACTTTGAGACCCACCCAGCTAGTTAAGTCCATGAAGAATTACTTTGACGGCACAGGAGATCCCTATGATCATGTGGCGGAGTTCAAGCAAGTCTTGAGAGCTGAACAAGTGGAAGATCTGTTCACGCAGTACAATGCCTTCGGTCTAACCCTTAGGAACACAGCACTTACATGGTTTCAGCCATTAGATGAGCGTCAGTTCAGGAGCATAGACCAACTCCTAGAGGCATTTATTGTAGAGTTCTCTAAGAGCGGCATAAGGCACAATACCTCCTCATTGATTCACAGCTTCAAACAGACCCCCCAAGAGACTGTCAGATTGGCCGGAAGAAGATTTAGACAATATCTTGAAAGGTGCCCCATTTCGGAACTACCCACATCTGCTAAACAAGTAGCCTTATTCCTTGATGGATTGCTGAGTACGAAGTTGAGATCCTATGTGTATCTGAAGGACCCTAGGACCATAGAAGAATGTGTACGCATGTGCATTGACATTGAAGATAACCTAGGGGAAGAACTAGAGCTCTCCAAAATCTACAAAGATTCAGATAATGCATCTAGTCACTCTTCCACACAATCCACATCAATTGAGGAACTTGATGAAAAGGTAGCTCAGAAGCTAGGTGTCACTGGCAAACAAATTCCAAGGTTTGCCCCTGTGAAGAGGTGCTATACATGCGGTGGCGACCACATGGCAAATGTGTGTCCCATTATGGCTCAACCTCAAGTTAACCCTAGTAGCCAGTACTGCACCATAGAACGGAAGTACACAAACCACACCGCACAAGATTGCCCATACAACAAACAGGCAGTTAGGCAACCATACCCTCAGCCCTACCAACAAGGCAGATACCAGAACCAGTACCCTCCACCACCACAATATGCTAGACCCCAACAAACCTACCAGCAACCATATCAGGCCCAACAGAGACCTCAACCGGTACTAGCTCAACAGCCTCCAAACCCCGCTAATGTGATTCCAGTAAAGTATGCTGTGGCAGAAGAAAACCTGAATAGGGCCATAGTACCAGTAACCCCATTGATCTCAGAAAGTGACCCGAGTGACCATAGCTTTGATTCTACACATGTCGATAGTCCCCAGGCTTACTACATGCAGTCTCCAGAACATGGTGAGTCCTACTATAGTGAAGAACCAAGTGAACCTAGTTGGGAGTCGGATTACACGAACGTCATGTATGCAAACCCCAACCCTAGGCCTCAACCTAGGCAGGTACGACCACCCTTTCCTAGAGGACCATGCTACCGATGTCAGGGGGATCATTTCATTCGTGATTGTCCCTTACCTCCACCTACACAAAATCAGTCCGTGACGATCCAAGGCTTTTGCCAAGATTGTGGAAAAGAGCATCTCTTACGAGATTGCCCAAAGAACCCCAATAATATGCCAAAAATCACTCCTATCAATGTGATTGGGTTGGTCGTGGATGCCTCAGGAAGTGTCACTTCCACTGCACCAGTGCAGGTGGTTACTAGAGCTCAGGCAATGCAGCAAAACCAAGAGGCAAGCCAGGAAAAGGGCCCAGAGGCTAGTGAAACCGAGAGCGTGACAAAGAAAAGGACTAGAGCGTGGAAAGATAGTCGAGAAAGAATGAAAAGACAATGGGCAAAAAAGATAAACGAACTTGAAGAAAGCATAAGAGAAACCAAAGCGAGGATAACTAAACTCACAGCTCAAACTCCCTCTCACATTCCCCCACCGCCTCATCAAATCCCACCACCCTCTAGAGTAGGATCAGTCCTAGCTGACCCCACTCCCGAGGACCTTAATATGATGCTTAAAGCATATCAGGCCAGAATCCAAGAAGGGCCAACCATAACCGATCATGAAAAGTGCTACCCTAGAGCCGAGCTAGAGCTTGAACGAACTAAGATTTGTGCCAAAATGGTGGAATTGGCTCAGACCATGTTTGAGGCCAGCCGCCTATTTAACATTTCTAGTTCAGCTAAGACGCAGTTACACTTTGATGGACTGCTGGAAAGAATAGAGAAGTTAATTGCACAATCAGAGAAGGAACCTGCCCCTCAACGAAAGGAAAGGGCAAGAGAACGAATAAGCCAGCCTCCACAGGAAGCCCAGGTGCCTCCTCAAGAAGCTTATCTTCCCCCCCAAAAGTCACATGAGCCTCCCCTGAAAGCTTATGTACCTCCACAGGTGACCCACATTCCTTCTCGGAGAGCGTATGAGCCTGCTCGGAAGAGTAATAGAATAAGTAATCCTCTACAAGAAGCTTGTGCTCCAGCCATTTGTGGGAACGAGGAGAGAGCCAACGAGAGAATAAATCCTCCTTCCCAGGTTGCTTATGTGCCTAATTCTACGGAGCCAGACACTTCTTCTTCTATGAATCGGTTTGCACCAGACTTCCTACGAGAGATTCAAGAAGACAAATGGGATAACGAAAGTGAAGTCGCCCCTCCTTTTGAACTTGTGGATGATGCACACGATCAATTCCCACAAGACATCCCATCTATTTACGGGGAACATGAGAGTGCTCAGTCTCACGAGAGATTGGACTTTGAGTCTAACTCCATACAAGAGCTACCTCACTTCACAGGCCCATGGGAAGCAAAGTCCACATGCATGAGAGCACCCACAGTCATGGTAAGGAACGACGACTCAGTCATACCAAGGAACACAGAGGTAGTAACGAACACCAAGGTGCAACGCGATCTCACTTTGGAAGAACTACCTGAGGATAGACCAAACGCGCGGAAATGTGCAGCCAGTCGAGTAACTGAAGTTGCAAAACCTCATTCCCGGGTAGGATCCCATAGGACAGTGCCAGAAATTCCCTTGGATAAGATAGGAGATATGTGTGAAGGTGAAGAAGGGAACACCTATCTTCCCATTACCTACCAAGAGTACACCACCAAGGCAATTTTAGACTCAGGTGCAGGAGTTGCAATTGCCACCACCTCCTTATGGAAGCGTTGGGGCAAGCCGGCACTCAGGCCAACGAGAATGAAATTGCAAATGGCTGATGGTCACATAGAGAGGCCCTTAGGATTGCTGGAAGGGATAACTCTCACCACTTGTGGTGTTGAGTTTGAGCATAGCTTTGCTATATGTGACTTCAGCAAAAATCATGCCTATGAAATGATTTTGGGAAGACCATTCATGCGACAGTTGCAAGTGGTACAGGATTGGGGAACCAATTCTTTGTACCTGCAGCACTTAGGTGTTACAACCAAAGTCAATCTCAAGGATTTTTCTCACAGAGATGTCCCTCCTATCCAATGGAATCCCATCCATAGAGCCAAAGATGATACAGAATCTGTGCATTCCATAGGATCAGGATCCTCCTGGATGCACGAAGACACTCACTTATGGATGTGCAAAGTAGCAGTAGAGGAAGAGAAGAAAGAAAAGGCCAGAGAAATAGGTGCGAACGAAACCCATAGACCCATTCAAGACCCAGCCTATGCACCTGTAGTTTTTCCAGACGAAGAATTTGAACCTCACGGTTGGGCAGAAATCTTAGCAACAATGGACGTAGCCATCAACGAAGAACAATGGACACCTCACTGTGATGAGGATGGCTATGATATTTCAGTCTTCTCCATAGAGCCAATCATGGGAGAGGCAGTTCTAGAAGAATGCGAACCTAGCCCTGATGCATTTGAGGATGCAAGTGACTCCGATCTAGAGTCAATCATTATGGACCCACCATTTGCATCAGATGAAGAATATTTCCATGAAGTGGAATTTCAACCCCAGAGGCATGGAGAGGTTACGAATGATGTAAGATTAGCAACACATATGACCCCGAAGGAAGAAGGAAAGAAACGAAAGAAGAAAGAAGTCTCACCAGAGGAGGAAGAATCTTTGTTTGAGGTCCCAGAAAATTTTAAGAAGTATGAGATAGATGACAGGAGAGTCATGATAAGAATGCCTAAACGAGAAGCACAATCAGGAGAGGCCTATGATAACAAAGAAACCACCAAGAAAATAGTAGTGGCCATAGAAGAAGGAGAGGAGAGATGCACGTATATAGGCCATGACCTGACAGAAGAAGAAGAGCACGAATTGACTGCCTTGCTAAGAGAATACAGAGATGTATTCCCTTGGAGTTACAAGGATTTGAAAGGGGTTGACCCGGACATATGCTCGCACACCATCCCCATGACTTCAGACGCCAAACCCTCTAAGCAAAAGCCTTATACATATAACGATAATTACGCCGCTAAGATCAAAGAAGAGATAGATGGACTGGTTGAAGCTGGATTTATCTATGAAATTGAGCACACTGAATGGGTATCCCCCATCGTAGTGGTGCCCAAGAAGAATGGCAAGCTGCGTGTGTGCATTAACTTGAAAAAGGTTAATGCCGCCACGATTCGAGATATCTATCCGCTTCCCATCACAGAACATCTCTTAGAAAGAGTGGCAGGCAAGGAAGTGTACAGCTTCCTTGATGGATTTTCTGGCTACAATCAAGTAGCCATAGCTCCAGAGGATCAGCATAAGACAGCCTTTGCCACAGAATGGGGCATTTTTGCTTTTAGAGTAATGCCATTTGGGCTTACCAATGCACCAGCTACCTTCCAGAGGCTGATGTGCCATGTGTTTAAGGAGTTCCTGAGGAAGAGTTTAGAAGTCTATGTGGATGATCTCTGTGCTCATTCAAATGTTAGACAAACCCATATTCCTGAACTCAGACAAATCTTTGACAAATGTAGAGAATACCAAGTCTGCCTGAACCCAGAAAAGTGCGTTTTTATGGTCAGGCAAGGCAAGATTCTAGGACACATAGTGTCAAAGAATGGCATATCTACCGACGAAGAAAAAGTGAGAGCCATAGCAGAGCTACCTAGGCCCAAGAATGTCAAGGAAGTACAAGCTTTCATGGGGCATTGTGGTTATTATCGACGATTTATACACATGTATGCTGTCATTGCAAAGCCCATGTACGGACTTCTGACTAACTTTGAGTGGACGGATGAATGTGAGAATTCCTTTCAAGAGCTTAAACGAAGATTATGTTCAGCACCAATCTTGACCACACCAGATTGGAATAAGCCATTCCATGTTCACGTGGATGCATCCAATTATGCTATTGGATGTGTACTTGCACAACCTACTGGTGAAGGTAATATGGATCTTCCAATTGCCTATGCCAGTAGACAATTGAATGCGGCTGAACGAAATTATACCACTACTGAACGAGAAGGATTAGGCATGGTATATGCAGTTAAAAAGTTTAGACATTATTTGCTTGCAAATAAGTTTAAATTTTTTACGGACCATCAGGCATTGTTGTACTTAGTAAACAAGCCATGCAATACAGGTAGATTAGTAAGATGGTTTCTCTTACTAATGGAATATGACTTTGAGGTTGTGGTAAGAAAAGGTAGGACTCACTTGAGAGCAGATCATCTCTCTAGGCTCACATCTGGAGAAGCCCCACAAGGAGTGTCAGATGACCTTCCTGATGCTTACTTGTTTAATTTGGAAGTGGTACCGCAGTGGGCTAAGCCATTGGTACCAGTTTTGACATACGGGCCTAACCATCCAGTGGTAAACACACGGAATAGAGAGGTTGTAAAAGCCCAAAAGTATCACATCATGGCCGGAAGCATGTACAAGCACACAGATCAAGGGATCTTGGCTTGTTGCGTAGAAGAGGATGAGTACGCTAAATGGTTGCAATTAGCACATGTAGGTGCATTAGAGCAACACCATTCAAAGCAACGAACTTTACAGACCTTAAAGAGACTCGGAGTACATTGGCCAACTATGGAAGCTGATGTCCAAAAGTTGTGCAAGGAATGCCCAATCTGTTGCACTAAACCACCTGTGGAACATGCCACTCTCTATCAAGTATCCATTGTGCCAGATTGGAGTGAACCTCTAGTATCATTCTTGAGGACAAACACATTCCCTCCAGACATGACTCTAGCTAGGAAAAGGAGTTTAGAACAAGAAGCCCAGGATTACTCACTCATAGGTGATAATCTATATAAGCGCGGTAAAGATGGTTACCTGAGGTTATGTGTCCATGAAAGTGAATATCTCAAGATCTTGGAGACTGCTCACCAAGGTGTAGCAGGAGGACACTTTGGACCAGATCGGGTGATCAAGGCAATATTGTTTGCGGGCTTCTGGTGGCCTACCCTTCACATGGATGCACATACCTATGTGAAAAGGTGTGATGTCTGTCAGAGGACCCAGTATCCTATACGCAAAGATGAGATGCCATTGAAACCTATGATGGGTGGACGTGCATTCTCTAAGTGGGGAATAGACTTCGTAGGTCCTATTAATCCCCCAGCTAAGGGTTCTCATGCGGAATACATCATTGTGGCAACAGATTATCTCACCAAGTGGGTAGAGGTAAAGGCTACAACCAAGAACGATGCTCAAACAACTGCCAAATTCTTGTTTGAGAATGTATTCACGAGATATGGACTACCTATAGAGCTTGTAAGTGATAGAGGCACTCATTTCTTGAATGAAGTAATTGAAAAGCTACTCCAAGAATTCTTGGTAATACACAAGAAATCTGCTCCTTATCACCCACAAGCTAATGGTCAAGCTGAGAGCACTAATAAGATTTTATGCAATGTACTGACGAAATTAGTAAACACTAAACGCTCTGACTGGGACAAACAGCTACACCATGCTGTTTGGGCATACCGAGTTGCCTACAAAACGGTACTCCAAGCCACCCCCTTTCAGATGGTATTCGGCCAAAACGCTGTGCTACCCTTGGACTTCCTAATCCCTACATTGAGAGTAGCACAAGAGCACGAATGGACGGGTCATGAGCTCTCCTCTAGGATCTTTGATCTTGAATGATTAGGAGAAACAAGACTGAGAGCAGCTGCAGGAATATATGCAGCCAAGAAGAGACAGAAGGCATACTTCGATGCCCATGTGAAGGATAAAGGCTTGAAAGCGGGAGATCTAGTCTTAGTCTATACATTGAAACAACACGCGAGGAAGCTAGAAAAGAGAGGCTACGGACCTATGATCATCAATAGGATCTCCACAAGTGGAGCAGTACAATTGGCCACATTAGAGGGTGATGTTCTCCCTAACTATATTAGCGGATGCAGAGTCAAGTTGTATCAGGAACCCCTCACGGAGGAAATGCTGAGCCGACTCAACACTGCGAAGAAACGCAAAGAGGAAGAAAAGAAAATTAGAGAAGAAGCTCAAGCAGAGGCTTTAGAACGCATCAGAAGGATGAAATTACGAAGGCAAGGTAGAGATCAGCCTGGAGCGAATGACTATGCAGACCAAGGATTTCCCATAGCCATGTGTGAAGTTGCAGGAACAAGCTCGAATAGAATAATTGATAGACGTCCTTTCATAACCATAGACATAGGACAAGGAAAGAGTACAAGGACCGTAAGAGCCTTGATTGACTCAGGTGCTGCCACTAGCGCTGTTAAGTTGTCTTACTGTCAAGAGTTACAGTTAACTGTCCATCCTGTGGAAGCATACCTCATAGGATTGGGAGGCGTGGAAACCCCTTGCATGGGCGAGGTGGAACTTCCCCTCTACATTCACGAGGAGGCAATGACCGTTAAAGTACTAGTGTGTCAAGATGAGGATCTCACTGAACCTCTCGTCTTGGGTCAGGATTGGATCTATGACCAAGCAGTCAATCTAAACCTAAGAAGTGGACTTCTCCAGGTTTGGGTCAATCATAGTCGAGTTATAGTAGAATTAGACAATGGAGCACTCAAGGAACTAGGAAAGGCACAGACTCCTGGTCCTTCCAGGGGTACACATGAAGATGACCATGCTGTTCTTGTCCAAAACTATGTGTTGAAGAGGAATGATATTCGCAAAAAAGGAGTCAGGAATGCAACGGAACTCCCTTCTTTTCCAAAGGCTAGAAAGAGGCAGCAACCCAAGATGGATCAAAGGCAGAAGAAGCAGGGTACTACCTATGTCTGAGATCAAAAGTACCGGCGCAGCAGAATGGCCCAGAAAATAGACCAGGTATGGGTGCGGAAAGGCGAACGACCGGTTGCACCACCGTCAACTACAGGGGCAAAGCCTCTTATTAGTGACCAACAACACAACGCTAATAAGAAGTCTTTCAGAAATTCTTCTGCTAAAGTAAAATCTATTTGGGTGCCCAAGAAGTCGATGAAGGCAAGCCCACAATCAAGACAAATTTGGGTGCCTAAGGCTTGCTTGATGGCACAAGTTGCTACGCTGAGGCCACAACCTAAACAGCATAACGCAGCGACGCATACTGCCAGATTTCACTCGTTCTCGACACTCATGTACACACCAAAACCAAAGAGCGTACATGTAATCAATTATAAATGGGTCCCAAAAAGGCCTCGTTTTCAAACCACGACACCGAGAAGGCTCTGTAGACACTCTCCGAAACCGAAAACAAAGCCCATTCACTGCATTTGGCAGCCTAGGGCCTGTAATAAACCCCCGACCTCAATTTGTAAATTCATGCCCGCTTACTAACTGCAGTAGTCTCCTAGGACAACATAAGCACTAACTACACACACTGTCTTCATGCACTTACTAACCACTAACTCACCATCCACCTCACGTTAATGTTGTAACGGGGACAACACAAATTTATTCTGTCCATTACGATGTTAACACTCGGTTCTATATTCTCACAGAACCAACCAGCAACAGGGCCATGGCAGAAGTGGGTACCAGTTCTCAAGCCGGATCTGGTGCCCAGATTGTGGACATAGAAACACTTCTCCTTGAGCCACGTCTCACCGCAAGACCGCAAGAGCTTCAAGCAGTGCATGTGCTCCCCATCCAAGATCCTCCTCAAGGACACACTTCTCAAGTAGGTAAGCATGCACATTGGTTCAGTGATGTTGCTGGACCACTGGGCGATGGAACCTATTTCTGGGAAGCAGAATTGGAATTCAATGGCAAATGGGGTCGATACCACTTTTTCACACGTGAGTTTGAAAGCTATCAAAATGCCGAAGTCATGAGATCAGTTTGGATCAAAGCGGGTGTGGAAAGTTATTTCAGGACTCACTTACCAAAGCCGGATTTTTTACGATGTTCTTATCTGATCAGTACCATCACGCCAAGCAGAGCCAAGGGCGGCGACAGCACCTTTGTGTTGCCATCACTGCTGCCAGGTAATGAGCTTAAAAGATTCAAGTTGACCCTCAATCTGGTAAGAGAAGCATTGGGCATGTATGGCATGCACATCCCAACAGAAAAGGAAACCATGGTTCCAGGTCGAATGAAGCACAAAGATCTTAATAAGTTGAAGGACATGGTAGCAATGACACCTACCATTGCGCTTCACCTGCGAACCATCATGCAACATTTTGCTTTTCCCGCCCAAGAACGATTCACAATGCCACCGAAAAAAATATGGTTCAGTTTATATCTAGCAGAAACCGAAAGCCTGCCCATCAATGTGCCACACTGGATCATAGATCAGATCCACCTAGCGCATCAAAGGTGGAACAAGAAACAGAAGAATGTGCTCTACGGGTGTTGTGCTCTGACCAGAATAATCTATAGATGCTTGGCTTATGACGTGCCTGTTCAGCGGGCACTCGTATGGTCCCGAGTCCAAGAATTCCAGAGAAGACTATCAGCAGCAGGTCCCCCATCAAAGAAGATGAGGGGGGGAGTCCAACTACCCTGTGCCCAACCAAGGGGAGCTACCGCTACACCAGAAATCACCCCTCCCCAGACACGACGAGTTAGGCCATTCACAATCCGGCTACCAAGACCAAGCACAGAGGGGCCTAATCTGGTGTTTCCACCCATTCCATCCGATTTGGAATTTCCGCAGGGATTTACTCTTGAGGACCTCACGGATGAAGAAATTGCCAGATTAATCTATGATTCTAACCTCGAAGCTGAAGCAGCGCGAGCTCAGGAACCACAACCCCGAACAACATCGGCCCCCACCCAACCACAAGTTGTAGAAGTCGATGTAGATGAACAAGAGGCAGGAGGAGACGAAGAAGAAGCCGACGAAGAACAACATCAAGAATATGACGAACTCTCCGAGTTAGCAAGTGCCCCAGCATATTCGGCACAAATCAAGAGACTATATCGAACCATGCGACTGGTTCAGGAACAGCATCAGATGTCTCTAGAACAGGGCAAAAGACTCATGAACGACTTGCTGGCTGAGGAAGGTGTGGACGAGTTGTTCATTGAGTCCATGAACCTTCATGCCGACGCCGTAGGACTGGACGAGGCCATTCATGAGGCAATGGCCTACATCCACAGGTTTGAGAAAAGGGTTCTCGTTCGTCCCAGGAGGTCCGGAAAGCAAATTCACATCAATACATCAGCACCAGGCGAGGCAGCGCAAGCAGAAGAATATCAGGAAGCACCGTTGTCCCCACCATCCCCACCTCACACTACACACTTCACTCCACCACAGGACACTGGCACTACCACATCCACTACCACTACCATTGTCATGGGCATCCCACTCTCCCCGGGAATCCAATTCGGGGGAGTCACCATGCCCACCTTCACCACCCTGTTCACCGATGTCACATCCACTCCACCCACGATTCCCATCTACACCGTCACGCAAACAGTTGACACGATGGAAACATCACCAGCCACAGCACCGCTTCCTCCCCCCATGCCACCTTCATCACCCATACCCCCTCCCCCACATCTCCACGTACATCCACATCATTCACCTCTCCCATTCCCGCCCCCATTCCCCCTGCATCTTCACCCCTCCCAGCATTATTTAATGTAAATAACATATTTTTAGCATTAAACCAATGTGTATACCAGCTCCAGAATGAGTACAAAGCTCTGGACAACCGGTATCAGCAACTGGAAACGCACCATCAAAACTTACAAAGACAATTTCACATTCTACAAACAGAAAATGCAGAACTGAATCAACGCTACACAACGCTTGAGCAGGCTCACCAAACATTATTGGCGGCACCCCAACCATCGACAGAATCAGGTGCCAAACAACTAGAAGCTTTGCTCGAGGTATACCAAGCCGATAATCTCAAAGTCCGGCGTAACCTGGCACTTCTCAGAAAACACATGGCGGCCGCCCTTGAGGAAAACAAGAGACTGCAGCAGCAAAATGAAGCAAATCTAGAAGCAGCAATGGAAGGCTCTCCACACGAAATTGATCCAGAGCAGTTTAAAGCTGTGCCCTCAGAGACAATGAAGACCATCTTGGACAGCTATCGCGATCTATTAGAAGCTCATGATGACTTGGAAAGGGAACGTGATGCGCTGCGCAATCAACTCCAAGAGCAACAGACAGCACCCAAAGTCACAGAAACGACCACGACTTCAGAGGAAGTCAAGGCATTGAAAGAGCAGGTGGCCGAATTACAGGCAAGATTACTCACACATGAAAGGCAACCCTCTCCAGTTGTCGAACCAGAACCCGAGGATTTGGTACCCATCGAGGTAGATGAGACGTATGAGGAACCTTACGTTCCTATGCCAATGCCAGGTGGTGAGCAAACCGCAGAAGGAATGGATACGTTAGAAATCGAAGTACCTGAGTGGCTCCAAACACTAGAGAAAACGGCATCAACTCATGAAGATCGAGTGGCAGTTCAAATCCAATCTATGGCAAAGATAGAGGACACTATTATTAAATCAGAATACTTCTGCAGCATGTCCCACCATAGATGGATCGGAACCAATGATGATCAATACGTGCCATATTGTATACTCCTGGCGGACTACAATGCAGAAATCCAACATAGATGTGGCCAACCTCCAACGTTTGCTACACAATTTGGGCCAGATGATATCCCAGAGAGCGCCAAAAAAGGATCCATTCATCAACCCACTTGGAGGATCCGACTCCTCGAAACCTACCCGGAGATGGTTCGCACCTGGACGAATATGCCTCTTTTTATTAGATATAACCCTTGTTATGTTCCTGTACTCCACAGACGCACATGGCCAGAGTTTACCATTGCAGTCAAGAATATCAAGGGATGCGCCAAATGGTTAAACTACGTCTATCTAGCACCCCCTCAAGGGCCTCCCACCGTCAATTACATGATTTCCACTATACGGCACTGGAGCATCCGATTAAGGAATACCCCTGATGTAATGGCCCAGATGTGCATGAAAATTTTTGAGTTAATGCTTATTACATTCAGGACATTCAAGAATATCAAGGACCCACACTTCTCAGGCGTCGGATTCCTTACAGGAAACCAAGATTTAGTTTATGACATGAGCACCACTCCTTCTATAGAGGTGATATACGCTTGGCACGCCAGAATAAAATACCTCCCAGCCTGCTTTAAACAAACATTCGAAGAGATGTTCATAACAGGGTTCTGGGAATACCACTCAGAAATATTTGTACCCAGACCCTCACATCTCCTCCATTTATTTGCTGTGGAGCAAACCATTCACTCAGAGCAGTTACGGGTGCCACATCCAGATGTCCCAGGGCCAGTCAATTGGGATGCATTGCTGACAGATCTAGCAAGGGGACTCAGGTTAGAAGAACACCACCTCGCCGCCGATGTTGTACAATACTACGTCCAAAAAGCAGCTAGACAAGGGTCTGTCAGGGGCGACAGACGCGAGAGTGGGGGGGGGTGTTGGCAGTAGCCTTGGTACACCAGGACTTACAAGACGTGAAAGTCAAAGAAGGGAGTCAGAGCGAAGGGACAGCACAAGCAAACAGGGCAGTCAAAGAAGATCTGGCAAGTAGGCCAATATTTTTTCAAGACATTAATACAAATCAAAGAGATGGACATGCAGGGAGGAAGAGCAAGTAGGGAGCTCGAAGATATGTATGGCATATCACTAGAAGAAATCCCTACAACAACAGTGATTTTTATCACTAACAACCATTGTAAATATCATTTCACATTTTTGTAGCTCCATTTTGTGCAAGCCAAGGAGTCCTTGAGCTTGAGGAGCCTTAGAAGTAGTTGCGTACCAATTTTCGTAATTTTTAGATCTCGTTTGAGCCCCCAAATAAGCCCTGGAACCTAATTTTTAACTAGGCCGGACACTAGGTCTGGACAGGGCCAAAAGCTAGTCAAAAACTATAAAAAGAGCTAGAGAGCTCATTTTTGAGGTTAGATTGTAATTGAAACGAACTTGTAAGAGCATTTTGAAAGTAATCTAAAAGCTCCATTGATTCTCACTCTTTGTCTTACCGTGTGTGCGCGTGTGTGTGTATGTGTGTGCATGCTAGTGTGCTTCTCACTCACGCACTTGTGCCGCCACTTGCTCGAGGTCTTCATACCATCCTCACGTCTTCCCGGATTGACATTAAAGGAGGTGCTACTCATCACTGAGCTACAGGTGGGCTGACAAAGCCGACAAACCCACCAAAGAGATGTGTCGTATCCTTAAAAGGAAACACAACAGAGAGTCGATCCCATTACTGCTTGACCCACATGGCAATGTATGCAATTCGGAAGAAGATAATTTAGGCATCATCGAGGGGCACTTCACGAGACTTCTGGGAACCTCGAACCCCCCTTCCCACCATAGAAGGGACTGTATGGCTGCCATTTCTAGGGTTTCCCCCCGGAGGATACCACCCAACCTCCACTCCCTACTTCATGCCCCTATCTCGGAATCAGAAATCATTGAGGTCATTGATGCCCTCCCTCTCGGTAAAAGCCCGGGACCCGACGGACTCACCAACGAGTTCTTTAAATCCTTCAAGCTGGTGGTTGCCACCCCTCTTCAGATGGTTTGGCAAGAAGCGCTAAAGTTTGGTGCTCTTCCTTCTTGTCTAAATAATGGAATTATCAAGTTGATTTATAAGAAGGGGGAAAAGAATAGAATCGAGAACTGGCGGCCTATTACGATGCTCCAAACAGGATACAAGATCATCGCCAAAGTCATTGCCAACAGACTCTCGTGCCATCTGAGATCTTGGCTTAGTGAGGATCAAAAAGGTTTCATCAAAGGCAGGTCTATCCTGGAAACCATTATGGATATTTGGGAAGGTATTCAATTTGCAAAAGAGTCTAATCAAGATGTGGTTTTCCTCAAGATCGACTTTGACAAAGCCTACGACAGGCTAGAATGGGACTATGTTCTGCAGTCGCTCAAAGATCTCGGACTTAGTCAGAAATTCACCAAGATGGTCGCGACCCTTCTCGGAAACGCAACGACCCAAATTAACGCTAACGGCAAACTTTCGAAGACGATCCATCTTAGAAGATCGATTAGACAAGGGTGCCCTCTGGCCCCCCTTCTTTTTGCCATCGCCACTGAGGGGCTGAGCAGACTTGTGGCTCATCATGTGGAGGTTGGCAATATCAAAGGCCTCCGGCTGCCTCACGACCACAGTCAAATCATCATGAGACTTTTTGCTGATGATATGAACGCGTTCGTCCACAACGATAATACCAGCCTGGAGACCTTCTGGAGGTGTCTTGCTACCTTTTGTGATGCCTCTGGATCCAAAATCAACCACTCCAAGACCGCCTTTAGGGCTATCGTGGGACAGCATCCTGGCCTTCTCACTGATCATGGCTGTCAAATCATCCCGCAAGGCCAAATCTTTCGAATTCTTGGAATCCCCTTGGGGTTTAGCGTCTCCATGGAGCAGCGGTGGAGCTGGGTGCTGGCTAAACTCGAAAACAAACTTAACTATTGGAGAGGTATGCAAATCAATCTCGCTGGGCGTGCGATGGTTATCAACACGTTCCTCCTCTCTTCTACCATCTATTTCCTTTCTTGTTGGAGACCGAACGAGCAAGGCTTGTCCAAACTGAATAGTATTTGTAGAAACTTTCTTTGGACGGGCGATCATAACAGAAGGGGGGTGCCTAAAATCAAATGGGCCATCTGCACTAGCCCTAGAGATAGCGGGGGGCTCGGCATCCTGGACATTGGGTGTATGGCCAACAAACTGGCAGCCAAATGGATGATTAAGGCTTGGTGCAATAGGGAGGCCTCGTGGGCCAAGCTAATCTTCAGAAACAAGAATGAGTTGGCCCTCACGGGGTTCCCGAACTGGAAGAATCTTGACATCATGACCCTGCTTTTCTCCCCGATCCCCGTCTTCCCAAAAGGCTCCAATCTCGTGTGCTCCCTTTGGAAGGGCTGGAATAAAGTCAAAAGCTTCACAAGAATTAGTGAGGACTGGAAGTGGGCGGCCGGAATCAGACAAAACGACTCTATCTGGTTCCCGATACATGGCATCCGGAGTGTGGAGTCGTGGAACATTCAAAACGCCAAGAAGCTATGGAACAAAGGATTCAAAAAATGGAAACACCTCTGGAAACATGACACCAACAACTGGATCAACTTCGAGGATATTGACCCTCGCATAAACATCTCCTACGAAGAATGGAACACTCTGCAAAGCAGATGCCTCGCTTGGGATCGTCACAAGACTCGCCTTCTCATGGGACACGACACACCGAACTCGCTTGGTCTCAAATGGCACAATGGAAATAGCCTACTCAAAATCCCGAACATCAAAGAAACAGCTAACCTCCAGATCAGCCTCAACAAGAAGTGGTGCCTGTCTTGGACGCGGCTTCGGTGGGACATGAAATTCATGAGTATCTGGCACCCCCTCATTGAGATTAAGAAGTCTGTCCTCTTATGGCAAATTCTTCATCGAGGAATTTGGACCAACCATAAGGCTAGCAAACTTTGTGGGATCCCTCCTTGGTGCAAACACTGCCACCGCGCTATCGAAGATGTCCCACACATCTTCCTTACTTGCCCCTACTCCTACAGAGTCTGGCAGACGGTTGGAATGAAAATCAGACTTCAAAAACAGCTTAGTTGGAAACAAGTCCTTTTGGGAGAAGCGATCGGCTGCTCTGCGACACTCTGGAACGCCATCAGAGGGGAAGTCCTGTGGAAAATTTGGCGGGAGAGGTGTGCTCTCAACTTCGGCGACCCCCCCAGGGAGTGGTCGATTGAGAAATCACTATTCCTCCTGGGCAAAAGGATCGCTAACAGTAAGAAGTCCCCCCCCTTCAGGCACCATCAAGTCCTCCTTTTGATCAACAACAAGCTCAAACCCAAGTGGGCCCCGCATGAGGGCGACGAGAGGGTGATTAACCTTCTCTGTAATGCAACCTAGGATTCAATCAAGCTTCCCCTGCTTTGTGGGATTTGGGGGGTCCCGTGGGCACTAGTCCCCTTCTTTTGTACCTTTGTTTATTAATTTAATTGAAGTCCGGGAGAGTAGGCTATTGCCGAACTTCCTTTAAAAAAAAAAAATGGTACATAGGTTTTAACCCTAAATGCCCTAAACCTACAAAGGTTCGTGTATGGGTTGGATACCTAAATCTTCGAGTGAAATTATATCCTAGGATAGAAAATCTAACTAGATTTAGTGGCAAAGTTCTTAGGTAGAGAAATAAGGGAAACATAAACCTTAAATGGGACCGTCAGGTTTTGATAGAGATGGACATATCTAGACCCATCAAAACCACACTTTTCAACAAGAACTCTAATGCTAAGATATTAAATGAATAGAAAGTGACTTATAGAAATCTACCAAATGCCTCCTTCAACTATTACAAACAAGGTCATTTAACAAAAGATTTTTCATTTATGAAACAACAAAAGGAATAAGACGTTGGTACAAGACTTCTAAGCAAGGAGTAACTCATGAAATAAAAGAGCCCATAACCCTCAAGGTATGAAAAAGGGAAATATTAAGAACTCTAACAGAAGAAAGTCTAACTAGATTAATACTTCTGATGTTTTGTTGGGAGAAGTATCTAGTCTTTTTGAGGATAAACAAATCTTTAAGAACCTGATAGTTTCGACAAAGAAAATATGGAACCAAATCTAAGACCTATTGTGCTTGAAAATGTTATCAATGAAGATTGCCTAAAGAATGAGGACAATGAGGGTTGGATTAAAGTGGTTGGTAAGAAAAAAAACTAGTGGTTCTCACCCTTCTTCGATCTCTCCCAGGTACGAGTATATTAATGATGACCTAAGTAAAAATGATTCAGACTTTTTCCATGAACTGAATGCTCATGATCAAGAAAAGATGAAGGAAATTGCTCTGAAATCATCTCCAAAGGAAGATATATTCATTTACAATGTGGAAAAAAACCCTAATTCTGACCATCTCCTTCATAAGGCTAAAAGGAAAGATCCTTTGAGGAGCTTGGTGTCAATGAAAAAGCCAACTAAGAACGCTAAACAATAGGGTTTTGTTTTTCTAGCTAGCTTTCTTCCCTTATATTTGTTGATGATGTTTATCAAGACTTTCTCTTTATTTGATCTCTTGTAGCTTTGCAGACTGTATGTTTTTTGGGTGTTAATTATTATGGTATAGATTTAGCTGATTGTTTCGTTCCTGGACTGATCTTATTCCAATCAATATTCTTGGCTTGGCTTTTGGTGCCTCCAGTAATTTTCAAGGTCCTCTTTAGTCTAGTAATGGTCTGTGTTATGCTTCATAGAATTTTGAACAGACTTACATCTCTGTTGAGCTTCTCAAAGTCTCAAAGGGGAGATTTCATTTGTTGTTCGTTAGCCCCTTTGATTATTATTATGAAACATGTTGTTTTATTATGATAGTTGTTGGCTACTATCCTCATACTAATTACTCTTGCTATTTTAGAAGAGGAATTTCTAATGGCATCATCAGAGAGGTTGTAGAAACAATCTTGTTGATACTTGCTCCCTCCTCAGGCTCTTTGTCTAGGTTAATGGTTTCTGTAGTAACTTGAATGATACTATTTTCCTTCTTATTACTTCTCACACTGAAGGTAATTTTTACTATGGGTTCTTCTTTTGTAGACATTTTGGTATCTCTGTGCTAACGTGCCACATGTATCTATAGATGAACAAGTGTTCTTTTACTTTTGGTTCCCTCCTCAAACTTAGTTTTTGTAGAGATCGGGTGTTGCATGGCTATGCAGACAGATTGGTTTGTTCTTTCAACTCTATTAAGCCCTTCAATAGATCTATGGGAAGTAAGTTCTTTATGTTGCCCCTTCTAGGGTCGTTGATAAAAAATACTTTTTTTTTTACATTTTTATGGATTTTGTTTGTTACGATGATCCTTTTGGCTGGGGTTATATTAACATATCAGTCCTTACTTACCAAGGATTACACAAGAATACCATGTGTTATCTTATCCGTTGTTCTCTCTTCACGAATAGAGGTTGTATTGATCAGGCTTCTCTAGTCTCAGACAAAACAGGATGTCAATTCACCAAGTTCCAAGTTCCAACTACAAACTCTAAAGGGATCACCCACCCGCTAAGAAGATTTCAAATGCAATGTGAACGTGTTATCAGTTTTATGCCAATCCAACAACCATCTCGTTCACCTCAATCTAACAAGAGATTACTTCTGCTTGGAACTTGGCCTTTGCCACCCACTCCTCGTTAGCCAAGTGTTGGAGGATGGTGGTCATTAAGACATGACACATTTTGGTTAGGACTTAGAAGAATCTTCAAAACATTCATCATGCTAAAAGGGAAAATATTTATCGAAGGTTTTGGCACCTTGAGGAAGAAGTAAACATAGGTCACTCCCAATACTAGACAAAGCTCAAGAAAATCAGATGCATGCTAAGATACGAAGAAGAAATTCAAAGAAAGAATCTACATACATACTTTAAAGATTTGTGGTCAGCAAGGATGACAAACCTACTAAACAGATGTGTTGCCTCCTCAAGAAGAAACAATAGAAGGAAGCGATCCTGTTCATGATGGACATCAATGGGGTTGAGTGCAGGACGAAAGAAGAAAATAGTTTGTTGATTGTCAATAAATTTACCTAGATGTTGTGGGTTTCCACACGTCTTTCTCCTCACAAGCAAGATTGCATGGCGGCCATCACCAAACTCAGAACCAAAAGGATTTTACAAAATATGAAGCCTCTTTTTGAAGCTCCCATTTCAAATGATGAGATTATTGGATCTGTTGATTCGCTTCCTAATGGAAAAAAGCCCAAGACTTGATGGCCTCACCAATGAGTTTTTCAAAAAGTTCAAACTCTTAGTGACTACTCTGTTATGTCTGATGTGACAAGAGATCATTTCTTATAATTTCATCGTGACATTGTAAAAGGAAGAGAAACGGTTTACCGGAGGCTCTCACGACTTGAAGAAGAAGTGAACAAAGGTAACTTGCAATGCCAGCAAGGTCTTCTGAAAATCAAGGGAAGATTAAGATTTGAGGAGGAGGTTCAAAGGAAAAATCTTCAAATATTCTTCAAAGACTGGTGGGCGGGGAAGGCCGACAAACCATGGAAAGAGATGTGTAACATCCCGAAAAGGAAACAAGCTAGGGAATCCCTCCCCTTCTTGGTCGATAACAATGGGATCGAATGTAGCACGGAAGTTGAGAATAGATCCATCATTGTCGAGCACTTTACCCATTTCCTGGGGGTCTCGACTCCCCTTTCCCCGCGATTGCATGGCTATCATCTCAAGGGTAGCTCAATCTAGACCATCGAACATGAATTCTGTACTGGAAGCTAACATTTTCGAGAATGAAATTATCGAGGTTATTGATGCTCTTCCCAATGGAAAAAGTCCAGGTCCTGATGGCCTTACCAATGAGTTTTTCAAGTCCTTCAAGCACGTGGTGGCCACCCCACTGAGTCTGGTGTGGCAAGAGGCTCTCTCCTTTGGTGCCCTTCTTGAGTGGCTTAATAATGGCATCATCAAGTTAATTCACAAAAGGGGAGATAAGAACAAAATTGAAAACTGACGGCCGATTACCATGCTCCAATGTGGATACAAGATAATTGCCAAAGTTATCACCAACAGAATCTCTTGTCATTTAAAGTCATAGCTTTGTGAGGACTAGAAAGGTTTTATCAAAGGTAGATCTTTACTTGAAGCAATTGTTGATATTTGGGAAGGCCTTGCGTTCGTTGAGGAGTCTGCACAAGATATCGTATTCATTAAGATCGACTTTGACAAAGTGTATGAAAGATTGGAATGGGACTTTATTCTGAAAGACCTTGGATGCAGTCAAAAGTTCACGAAGATAGTGTCCACTCTTCTCAAAAACGCTTCTACAGGAATAAATATGAACGGTAAGCTCTCTGAGCCCATACGTTTAAAAAGATCTATCAGGCAAGGCTTCCCACTGGCTCCTCTACTCTTCGCTATCACCTCACATGGCCTCAGTCACCTATTAAAGCATCACGTGGATGTTGGCAACCTCAAGGGTCTTTCCCTACCTCTTGCTTATGGCCAAATGATTGCGAGACTCTTTGCCGATGACATGAATGCCTTTGTACATAATGATATGAACAACATTGAGGTATTATGGAGTTGCCTCGATACCTTTTGTGTAGCATCAAGTTCAAGAATCAACCATGCTAAAAATGCTTTCAGAGCAATCCGTGGTCCTCCACCCCAATTGTTGTTAGATTAGGGGTGTCAAGTTATCCCTAGAGATCAAGTGTTCCGTCTCCTCGTTATTCAAATGGGCTTCAACATTTCAATGGACCAACGGTGGAACTGGGTGCTATCCAAACTGGATAGCAAACTAAGTCATTGGAAAGGTATGCAAGTTAACTTGGCAGGGCGTGCCATGGTTGTTAACACATTTATGCTTTCTATGACTATTTACTTTATCTCGTGTTGGAGACCTAAAGAGAAAGAATTGGCGAAAGTGGAAAGAATCTGCAAAAACTTCCTATGGACTAGGTACCGCAATAGGAGTGGGATTCCAAAAATCAAATGGGAAATTTGCATTAACTCGAAAGACTCGGGGGGCTTGGGTATATTGGATATCGCTGGGTTGGCTGACAAGTTGGTAGCAAAGTGGTTTATCAAGGCTTCGAGCAATAGTGAGTCCTCTTGGGCTAAATAAACTTGTATTTCCATTGTTCAGCTAAGTTGTGCATATAATATGTTTCATGAACCTAAAATTTGAGAAAGGAGTTGTATTGTCACTCACCACATCATATTCAAATGTCCTAGGAAGAAGATACAAGTTGGGTTTAAGACTTCCATGATCACCATTCCACATCAAAAGATCATCATCTTAGTAGAAGACGAGTACTCTCCATCATGAGAATCATGCCCTTGATTCTTTACCTAGATATACTACAAACCCTTTCTAGTTCCATCATGGATATCCATCATCATCATGTTCCAGTACAACATATAAAGAACTCTAAAAATACCAATAACTATGAAGATTCAATTTCCAAAAAATCTTACATAGCTGCTTCCTAGGGAACTTATCACTTTGAAAGGGAGGTGATGTCATAAACACAAAGGAAACCATCGTAAAACCTTAAATTCTATTCAAATGTTTATATTTCATTATTGGTTTAGATTTTGGAGATATAGATGCTACCATCATGTCCGGAACATACAAAAACCCTAAGATCGACTATCTATTTGTCTAATTTTGACATCTAGAGCCTTGATAACCTCAAAAAACACCAAAAAAGGGGTAGCCACAGAAAGCGGAATAGGTCTCTGCAAAAGTTTTGGAGAGGCCTCTCCTGCGTTTCTGTGGCTGCCCCTTTTTTGGTGCTTTGAGGTCATGCAAGGTCATTACTGGTGGAAATAACTATTACATCTTGCAACTTTTAGGGAAACTGATGAACTATACAACCCAAGAAACTAGATAGGACCATATATGTGTGAATTTCAAAGAGTTATGTATGTCCATCACCATCTTACGCTTGAAAGATGATATGGACCAAAAATCAGGTTTTGGCCACTCTAAACTAAGAAGAGAGTCAACTTTGATAATCTCCAACCTTCCATATTCACCATCTGTGGAAGGAACAATGTACTTGTGAGTGTAAAAGAATATCCTTTCACGAATAAGTTTAGCAAGAGGTGCATCTGGAAACACTAATGCCCCAATGTCTGCATGTAATGCTTTGAAAGTTCCTGTAAGACTATGAAGTGGTTGCTCTTCCACTAAACTAGAAGGAAATATGACTGTAGCAATGAAAAACATATGAGATGAGTAATTAAGACATTTAACACCATGAAGCATTGAAAAAATAGAAATACTCACAATGGATTGGATATCTAATTCTATTGGAGTTTTCTAACTTCATGGTTGAAACTGTGAAGACATGTTGTACAATAGCAACCATCCCACCATGTGTTTGCTGCTTGAAGCCTAAGAGCTTACCTTTCCAATGAAGATCCAAATTTCCACGATCTCGAACACGATGGACGAAGTCCAGATGGCTACATGTACACCCATGCACCTTTGCAAAACTCTTGTGGTAGCCAACTTCCTTCCATTGTTTTGATGTTGTGGCACGTCATTGTGTGAACTTCGTCTTTTGGTCTCCTACGAGCTCTGGAGCTTTCCATGGGAGTAAGAGTTGTTGTCATTGCTGTAGAAGTTGGGAGAATGGTAGGAGGAGAAACAACACTTCTGTTGTATGGTATGGAGGGAATAGAGGTGAAAAATATGACATTTTGGGTTTTGGGTATGAAAATGGGAGTTTGAAGAGGGAAAATAGAGTTTTTTGAGTTATTTTGAAAAAAAGTCACTTTTTAAGTTCACAAACATGCACGGATTTTAAATTAGAAGTCAAAAATAGCACTTTTGACCCTGAAAAGTGATACGGAGGTCATTTAATCATATTATAATGAGTTTTACAACTTTTAAAAAATTTTGAATTTTTGGGCCTAGCCTGATTACGAGATTTCTTCTCTCTCTAGAAGACAACCCTGAACATAGAGGAATCTTGTCCCCTCTTCCCCCTTCAGCCTAGTATTTTATAGGGTATAGATTGTGGCCACCACCCTCTTCTGATTGGTCCATCACTAATCACTCCTTAAGCTAAAAGGCCCATCCAGGATTCACCTTTTTTCCTAATGTATAGTTCCACACATTCGGTCATGTTCTACATCGAGACAGGCATGGAACACTCTTGCTTCTTTGTATGTCGTGTGTAATGAAGCACGTGTTGCATACTTGAGGAAGCAACTTGAGGATGTATGTATGGCTGAAAATGAGTCGGTGGATGTGTATGTGACACGCATCAAGGACTTGAAAGAGCAATTGGCAAACATAGATGAGATCATTCCGGATGCATCACTCATTTTTACATTGTTGAAAGGATTACCGGAATCTTTTCAAAGCTTTGCTACTACACTCCATTTGGTTGCAAAAGAAAATCCTAATATGTATGCATTTGATGAGGTTGTGTCTCTTCTTTTGCAAGAAGAGCAATCTAGAGTGAGTAGGAGTGGTTTAATTGAGGGAACGCAAGCACTTGCTATTTCACAAAAGGGGAAAAGCAAGTATGGTTCAGCTTTGGGTTCATCAAAACCAAAGCCTCAAGCTTCCTCTTCCACTCATTCCTCTAATGATGCAAATTTGCAAAAGAAGAAGAGATGCAAATATTGTTGAAAGGCTGCTCATACTATTGATGAGTGTAGAAAGCTTGCTAAACGCAATAGGAATCCGGTATGTCTATTGCTGAAAATTCAGCAAATGTAAAGAATGATGAAGCTAAGATGGCTCAAGATTTTTGGGCATTTGTTGTTACATGTCATTATGATGCTTCTTTGCATTCTAAATGTATGGTTGTGAGTGAGGCTGATTCGGATTGGTTCTTTGATAGTGGTGCTTCAAAGCACATAACATCATGCAAAAGATTTTTTGCCTCTTTGAAAGATGCACCTAAAGGAGAACATGTGGTGTGTGCAAACAATGCCTCTTATTCTATTATTGGAGTAGGAGAAATTGAGCTTATGGCTGCAAATGGAGGTGTGATTCTCTTGAAAAATGCATTGTATGTGCCCGGTATCAAGAAGAACTTAATTTCAGTTCCGTCGATCACCAAAGCCGGGCTTCATGTACACTTTGTTGATGATAAGTGTATGGTTCATGATTTCAGCAATGGCGATGTTATCGTGATGTCCGGTACATTATGTGATGGTTTGTATCGCATGGATACATACAAGAGGGCTGCCTCGAATTCCTTAGTTGCTCATACTTCTTCCATGGCTGAAATGGAGCTTTGGCATGCTCCTTTTGGTCACTTGAACTTCAATAATTTGCTTTACTTGCAAAAGAAGGACATGGTTATTGGCTTGCCTACACTTGAGTCTATTGAAAAGCATGCATGTGAAGGTTGCATTCTTGGAAAAATGCATCATGCTTCTTTTCCAAAAGATAGTCATACACACACTACAAGAAAATTGTAGCTTGTTCATAGTGATGTATGTGGTCCCGTCAAGACTCCATCTTTTGGGAAGCATGTATATTTTGTTACCTTCATTGATGATGCTACTCGGCATACATGGGTGTATCCTATGAAAGCAAAGAATGAGGTATTTTCTTGCTTCAAAGCATTTTTAGCTATGGCTGAAAATGTTTCTTCACAAAAGCTTTTGAAGCTACACACGGATCGTGGTGGTGAATACATGTCACATGATTTTAATGCTTTTCTTTGTGAAAGCGGTATTTCTCACCAATGTACGGTGCCATATAGACCTCAACAAAATGGTGTTGCCGAGCATAGAAATAGAACTCTTCTTGAAATCGCACGATGTATGGTTAAAGGAAAGCATCTTCCTAATACGTTTTGGATGGAAGCAGTCATCTGTGCCAATTATGTGTTGAATCACTGCCCTACAAAAGCATTGAGAGTCATCACTCCTTATGAAGCTTTGAATGGTCATAAGCCTATGGTTAGTCATATGCGTGTGTTTGGTTGTTTGGCATATGCTCTTGTGCCATCACAACAACGTCACAAACTTGATGACAAGGCAAAGAAATGTATATTTGTTGGTTATAATGTTGAAAGTAAGGGATGTCGATTGTACCATCCATTGACGAACACAATTATTATGAGTTGAGATGTGGAATTTTCTGGAAATTCATTTTTCCCTCTACTTGAATGCAAAAAACAGCCAACAGTTAGCTCATAAGATGTGTTCGATACACTCATGCCTTTGTTCCAAAATGATGTGTTTGATTATGGCCATGTAGGCCAACCAATTGAGGTTCAAAGGGCTGAAAAATTCCAGCCAAATAGGGCTGAAATTGTAGAGAATTTCAAGCCAAACATGGCTGAAAAATTTCAGCCAAAAATTATCAAAATTACTGGAAATTTCCAGCCACATATGGCTGAACATTTGCATCAAAATATGGCTGAAAATGAGCATGAAATTCAGCCCACGCATGATGTACATATTGAAGATGTTTTACATAATGAACGCATGTCTATCAAGAGTGCACAAACTATGCCAAAGTGGTTGAAACAAACTTTGCAGGACAGCAAATTGAGTGCACCTTTACTTGGTAGAACAAGATCAAGCTCTCACCATGCATCAAGTAATTTTTTGGATTATTCTCTTATTGCTATAGCATGTAAAGAAGAGCCACTTTCTTTTGAAGATGCATGTGATGATCCACAATGGATGAGTGCTATGCAATCAGAAATGGATTCCATACATAGGACTGGTACTTGGGAGTTATGTGAATTGCCAAAAGGAAAGAATGCCATTGGTACAAAGTGGGTTTACAAGATTAAGAGAAAATTTGATGGTAGCATTGATATGCGCAACAATATGGCATTGAATATGAGCAATATTTTGCACCTACTTCATGCATGACTACCATTCATACTGTGGTTGCATTGGCTGCCCATCGAGGTTGGAAAGTGCATTAGTTGGACATAAAAACAGCCTTCTTGAATGGTGATTTGCAAGAAGAGGTTTATCTGAAGCAACCTCCTGGATTTGCTATGAAAGGGAAAGAACATATGGTTTGTCACTTGCATAAAGCCTTTTATGGTCTCAAGAAAGCTCCACGTGCATGGTATGACAAAATCCATAAGCACTTGATTGCTCTTCGCTTCACATGTAGTCTGATTGAAAGCACACTCTATGTACGCAAAAATGGGGCTGATTTTATAGTGCTTGTTCTCTATGTCGATAACATACTCTTGACTGGGTCATGTGATGCAAAACTTGACGTTCTTATGGCTGATTTGCAACATACTTTTGATGTCACTTATCTTGGTCTTTTGAGCTACTATCTTGGCATCCAGTTTGTATCTGTTGAGGGGGGAGTTGTTATGCATCAAGCAAAGTATGTTGAAAAACTACTTCAGTGTTTTGACTTTGAGGATTGCAAGCTAGTTTCCACACGAGTTGAGACAAGATTGAGGTTCTCAGTTGAGGATTCCAGTGATGTGTTTGACACTTCTCTTTATCAGCAAGCTGTAGGATGTCTTATATTTGCATGCAACACAAGGCGAGATATACAGTATGCAGTTTCCCAGTTGAGTCGATTCATGCATATCTCTAGCACTAAGCATTGGCAAGCGGTGAAACGTGTGCTTAGATATCTTTGAGGCACTTTGAGCTTAGGTCTCTTTTATGGAAGAGATATTTAGCCATGCTTGCATGTTTTTATAGATAGTGATTGGGCTGGTTGTTATGATACTTGTGTGTCCACTAGTGGTAATTGCTTTTTCCTTGGAGACTCGTGCATATCTTGGTTGAGTAATAAGCAACCTACAGTGTCGACATCAAGTTGTGAAGCTGAGTACAGGGCAGTTTTCACAGCTACAGTGGAGTGTATATGGTTGAGACGTCTATTGATGGATCTTTGCATGGAGATTGATGCTGCTATGCATATTCTCACTGATAGTCAGAGTGCTTTGGCTGTTGTACGAAACCGATTCTTTCATGCACGGACCAAACATATTGAGGTGCATTATCACTATGTGAGAGAGCGCCTTCATGCAGGAGATATTGATTTGGTATATGTGCCTACACAAGATAATGTGGAAGATATATTCACCAAAGCTCTTCCACGTGGGGGCTGATCTGTCACTCCCTGTATGTGTTCACATCATTTGCTCTAGGGGGGTTTGTTACACTTATGTGTTCCTCGAGTAGCTTTGATGTGAACCTTTTCCCTATACATGGGCAAATTTTACTCTAGTGCTGGCTAGAGGTTTTTTCCCCATGTTACCACATACTTGATACTTTCATATGTGGTGGTACTTTTTACTTAGTGATATTATTCAGCTCTTACTTCAGTTCAGTTCTTTGTCAATACAGAGAGCTATTCCAGCCATCGTCTTCTCCGTGTGTCTTGTTGCATTTGTTGGAGTTAGATGTCTATGGAAGCACGTGAACAGCACAAGGAAGAAGAAGAAGCTTGGAGCCCAACACACAATACTGAATGTATTACTAGAGAATGTACAAAGATTAGTAGCCCATTAGGGCAATAGGCGTATATACAAGCCGGGGGAAAAAAACCTCCTAAAGAGGGAAAAAAGTGCCCCGATGGGCCTAGTGTGTTCACACACATCACTACCTAAATATGTCAACAAATCCCCCCTGGCAGTGATGCGATGAACAAGGAGCTGGCACTCATGTATAAGGAAGTGCCAAGCTATGTGGAAATCACTCCACGAAAGGAAGTAAGCCCAAAGCTTTGCGAAAAGCCTCAAACTTCTCCCTAGGCAGAGCCTTCGTGAAAAGGTCTGCAATGTTCTCCTACGTGGGCACATATGCCAAGCTGATCTCCCCAGTAGAGAACCTCTCCCTGACATAGTGATAATGCACCTCAATGTGCTTAGTGCGAGCATGGAACACAGGGTTCCTCGCAACTGCCAATGCGCTCTGACTGTCAGTGAAGATGGTGGTGGCAGAAGACTGACCAACACCCAAATCAGCCATAAGGCGTCTGAGCCACACACACTCAATGGTAGCTGTGAAAGCTGCCCTATACTCAGCCTCACAACTGGAAGTGGCCACAATAGGCTGCTTCTTGCTCAACCAAGATATACATGAGCTACCAAGCATGAAGCAAAAACCACTGGTGGACACACGAGTGTCATAGCAACCAGCCCAATCTGAGTCAGAAAAAGCATGCAAATTTGGCGGTAGTGATCCCCCCTTGGGATAAAACAACCCAAGTAGCCGAGTACCACTCAAGTAGCGAAAGATGCGCTTAACCGCCTTCCAATGCGTGACTCCTAGGCAATGCATAAACCTGCTCATCTGTGAGACAACAAACTGAATATCTGGCCGAGTAATGCATAAGTAAATCAAGCATCCAACAACCTTCTGATAGAGAACATCATCAAATGCATCTCCAGCATCATGAAGACTCAATCGTAAACCTGTCTCCATAGGAGTGGCAATAGGCTTACAGTCTTCAAGGCCAAAACGCTGCAATAATGTGACAATATATTTCGTTTGACACAAAGCCATTCCACCATCAACGTGCATAAACTGAATGCCCAAATAATGATGCAAATGCCCCAAATCATACATCTCAAATGAGGCATGCAAATCAGCCTTAAAATCAGCAATATGCGTCTCAATAGCACCAGTGAGTAGCATGTCATCAACATAGACAACAATGACAGAAGCACATCATTAGCACGCTTAACATATAAGGTGCTTTCAGTTGGACTGTTCTCAAAACCATGTGCAATCAGATAGGCATGTATCTTCTCATATCAAGCACATGGTGCTTGCTTTAAACCATATAATGCCTTCTTTAACCTGCACACCTGGTTTTCATGCCCTTTCTGCACAAAGCCACGGGGCTGAAAAACATACACTTCTTCATGCAATTCACCATTTAGAAATGTTGTTTTAATGTCCAACTGATGTACATTCCAACCATGATAGGCTGCAAGTGCACAAATGCTCCGAACAGTAGTCATACGGCATGTAGGTGCAAAGGTCTCATAAAAATCAATGCCTCTTTCCTGTACATAACCCTTTGCAACAAGCCTAGCCTTATACCTGTCAACTGTACCATCATGTTTACGCTTCAGCTTGTATACCCACTTAGTGCCAATGGCCTTTTTGCCAAGAGGCAAGTCACATAAAGACCATGTACCATTCTTCATTATAGCATCATATTCCGATTGCATAGCAGCCATCCAATTTTCTGAATTCTATGCTTCATCAAAAGAAACAGGCTCATTCTCATCACAGAGACTAGACGTAGCCATAGCATAGCAATCTGATGCAAAAGAGGCACTATGAGACCCTGAACGAGTACAATATGACAAAGGTGCATCTAATTTGCTGTCACGCAAAGTCTGCACCAGCCATTTTGGCATAGTTTTTGCCTGCTCAATATCAGCTCTCTCATCAACAAGTGCATCATGTAAATCTGCATCAGAAATGGAATGATCTGCATCATCATATGAAACTTGCAAAGGCTGAGAAGTTGCCTCATTAGGACCAGCACTAGACTGTCCACCTGTAAAAAGAGGCATCAAAGTATCGTACATGTCTTTGGAGCTAACAGATGTCTCCTTAGTACATGAAAGCAATGGCTGAATAGCATCTTCCACAAAGACAACATCACGGCTAACCAAAATGCGTTTATTCTGTGGATGATAGAGACGATATCCTTTTCTTTCAGAACTGTACTTAACAAAAATACATTTTACTGCCTTATCATCCAATTTTCTACGATGTTGTTTAGGCACTAGTGCATATGCCAAACAACCAAAAACACGCAGATGAGCAATAGATGGCTTGCGGTCATCCCAAGCCTCATATGGAGTGATAGACTGCAGTGCTTTAGTGGGACACCTGTTCAGTACATATGCTGCACACATGACAGCCTCAAGCCAGAAACTATGTGGTAAAGCCTGACTTTTGACCATGCACCTCGCCATCTCCATGAGTGACCTGTTCTTTCGTTCAGCAACTCCATTCTGTTGAGGTGTATACGGAACTGTACACTGGTGTTTTATCCCACGTTCAGCCAGAAATGCATTAAAATCAGAAGACATATATTCCCCCCCTCGATCAGAATGGAGGGTGCCCATTTTACATGCTGACAAATTTTCAGCCAAAAGTAAAAACTGTTTGAAGCACATGAACACTTCGGACTTTGCTTTGAGTGGATATACCCATGCATGCCTGGAAAAATCATCAATGAAAGTCACGAAGTAAAGGTAATTTCCAAAAGAGGGTGTCTGCATAGGACCACAGACATCACTGTGTACAAGCTACAATTTTTGCGTAGCCCGAACTGAACCATCTTTTGGAAAGGATGAACGCTGCATTTTGCCCAAAATATAGCCTTCACAAACATGTTTTTCAGGTGCCTCAAGTTTGGGCAAAGAGGACACCATTTCAGATTTCTGCAAGCGTAGCAAACTAGCAAAACTCAGATGACCAAAGCGTGCATGCCAAAGCTTTGCATCTAACATAGCCTGATAATCATGAACTGCACATGCCGAATCATTCACAGATCTTTCATAGTCTATGAGCTTATACAGCCCACGACATAAAATGCCAGAAGCAATAATCACATCGCCATTTGATAGATCATGAACTGTACACTTGTCATCAACAAATTTCACAACCAAGCCAATCTTGGCTAATGCAGAAACTGATAACAGATTCTTCTTGATCCCTGGCACAAATAAAGCATCTAACAAAGTGAAAGAACTACCATCAACAGTAGTCAGAATGATCTTACCAACTCCCACAACAGGATAAGAGGAGTTGTTGGCGCATGTGACAGTATTCCCTGTAGGGGCAGGCTTGAGTGAAGAGAAGAAACTGCGCTGCGAGATACTATGTTTGGTCGCCCCACTGTCAAAGTACCAAACATCTGAGTCTACTGCAAACATGCATTGATCATGAGAAGATGGGTCAAATCTGCAGACAGTAGTAAACGCCCATTCTTCTTCCTGCACAAGATTTGCAGACTCTGTTTTTGGTGTAGAGGCCTCTGCAACAACCATTCCCGCCTCTTTCTTCTTTGCCTCTTTAGCAGCCAGTTTTGGACAGTTCTTTATGATATGATCATTCCCTTTACAGTACTTACAAAACAATTTTTGCTTTTCTGATTTTTTCTCATCTTTGTCTTGGTTCTTCGAATGTGCAGCATTTGCAGATTTCTGCTTACTAGTAGAAGAGCTCCATTTTCATTTGCCCTTCTGACTAGCCAGGAAAGCTTGATCTGCAACATGCATAATGGACCTGTTCTGCCTGAACTCATCTTCCTGCAACAGAACAGAGATTAACTCTTCAAATGACAAGGCATTTGGATTGCCTTTCATCATTAACCGAAGAGTAGAAGCAAAACTCTGATATGAATCAAGAAGACCATTCAGAACGGTCTGCACAAGTGAGCTATCTGGTATAACCTCGTCAGCAGAAATCAATTGTTCCTTTAAGTCTTTGATCTTTGTTAGGAAACTGTCCATGGAATCACCTTCATTCATGTGCTCACTCTCCAACTGTTTTCCGAGATAAGCAACACGAGCCTCATTCCTAGCTTGGTACAATGTGGTAAGTGTATCCCAAGCATCCCTAGCTGTTCTGCAAGAGCGTATGTGAGGAATAATGGCACGTTTGACAGACAAAGCTATCAATGCATGTGCCTGGGCATCTCTGCCATCCCAACGAATCTGCTCTGCAGTAGATGCAACAGAAACAGCAGCACGAACAGGAATCTGCGGAATATCATCTTCGACACCATCTTCATCAGCTCCAGCACCTGTATTTGCAGTACCTGTTGTTACAGGTGTAACAGGACGTCTTTCAACACCTTGCACAATGTTCCACAATCCTTTTGCAACCAAAACATGTCGCATCATATAAGCCCATAATGGGTAGTTGGTACGATCCAACTTATCCTCAACAGCCAACATACGAAATACATCACTGCTTTCAACCATGGCCGGTGACTAAAATACCTTGATGCAGAAAATTGACTGTATCTCAAAAAGTTGAACGGAACTGCCCAGACGATTTCTGCTAGACTTGTAGCAGACTTCGAGACGCTTAAACTGGCGAACAGAAACTGGTATATACCTTTGGCACAAAAGGACAAAATAGCCTGCACAAGCACTGTGATAGTGTGTTCGGAGGCCGAAACAAGCTCAGATGCTCAGAAACACCCTGAGTATGCTCACCAAATTTCATGCGAATCTGAGAGTGCAAACGGAGGAGTGTCGACAGTGCCCTAGAAGAAGCGACGACCTGCTCTGATACCAATTGTTGGAGTTAGATGTCTGCGGAAGCACGCGAACAGCACAAGGAAGAAGAAGAAGCTTGGAGCACAACACACAATACTGAATGTATTACTAGAGAATGTACAAAGATTAGTAGCCCATTAGGGCAATAGGCGTATATACGAGCCGGGGGAAAAAAACCTCCTAAAGAGGGAAAAAAGTGCCCCGGCGGTCCTAGTGTGTTCACACACATCACTACCTAAATATATCAACAGCATTTGTGATCCTTGTGTGTGCTTCTCGTGTGTCTCTCACACTTCTACACACACCTAACAACTCTACAGTGATCCATGCACATATAACTTCTACAATGGGAGCTAGTATAAGCAAACATAGTCACATGAGATAAAATAGATTGCAAAATATAATTTATGATAATGTCCTCATGTTTAGAAGTCTCGTTGTGCCTCTATGCCCCACATAAGGCAGAAATCCCCCTTTGAACTCCTCCCATTAAGATTCTATGGGGAAATTCCATGGCACCAGAGGGCCTTTATTTTTAGCTTGAATGGCATTCAAATTGGCAAAACTTTCATGCCCCACTTACCTCATGGCATCAATCACAAAGACCATCTATTACCATAAATGTTCACATATAAAACTCATCTAGCTTAGAATTTAAGGTTCCATGGATGTTTGTACTCTCAAAGTGGTTTCTCCTCATAATGGGGGCCTTATAACTTAGAGCACCATGGATCATTTGTGGTTACTTGAGGAGTAAGTATTGAGTATATCTAACATGAATGAACTTTTTGAGTTATATCCTTTGTAATTTCAAACTTCATAAATGATCATATTGAGAAAATTAACTAATAAATGTCAATTAATGAGAACTTGAACATACTCTATATAAAAGCAAAAATTGAATAATCACCAAGAGAAATTATAAATGCACAGTTATTGTGCATACTATTGTATATATCAAAAATAGAACTCTAATTCCTGTTGTACATTAAGTTACACGTGAAGAGAAGTTTATAGGTAAAAAGCCAAACTTATCACATATGAAAGTATTTGGTTGTATCGCATATGTACACGTTCCACATGAGTTCAGGACAAAGCTTGATCCAAAAGCAAAAACAAAAGTATCTTGATTGGATACTCCCTTGAAAAAAGGGGATATGAATGTTATAACCCACTCACATAACAAGTGAAGGTGAGCAGAGATGTGGTATTTGATGAAATGTCAAGCTTCTATGAAAATGCCAAAGATGGGCTTAATCTTGAATCAAATGATAAAGAAAATGTTGAAAAATCAAGTGCAAAATCTCAAGTTTTGAGTGGACCAGATGCATCACCAAGAAATAGTACCAACTCAAATCCATGGCGTGGAAGATTGCATGGAAATTTCAATCTAGCAAATTCCTCAAATACTTCCAGGAAAGGTAAAGAAGAGCTTTCTGCTGGTAGTAAAACATGTGGAGGTTTTGAAGATGTTGATGGAGATTCAAGCAGTTCAAAAAAGGGTCTTGATGAGGAACTTGGATTGCCCTCTGTGAAGACTCTAGGAGTAAGAAAGGCACATGTAGATGATACAAGGAGAAGCAACCCATGACAAAGAAGATCTAGGAGGATGCGGAATTTAGTGCAATGATTGACATATGATAGTTACATGGCTCGTCATTGTGCCTACATGACAAAGGTAATTGAAGATGCTCAACCTTCTTGTTTTGAAGATGCAATTGGAAATGCAGATTGGGAAAAAGCTATGTGTGAGGAGATGGCTGCACTTTATGGAAATGAAACATGGAAGCTAGTTCCACTGCCCCAAGGAAAGAAACACATAGGTTGTAAGTGGGTTTACAAGGTAAAGCACAATGCTGATGGTAGCATAAGTAGGTACAAAGCATGATTGGTACCAAAAGGATATGCACAAGCATATGGAATTGATTATGAGGAAACATTCAACCCCGTAGCTAAAATGTCTATTGTGAGAACTCGTGTTGCATTAGCTACAACAAAAGGATGGACTTTGCATCAGATGGATGTGAAGAATGCTTTCTGACATGGTGAGTTACCGGAAGAAGTATACATGGACCAGCCATAAGGATATGAAGATTCAAAGCATCCAGAATATGTTTGCAGGTAGCAAAAGGCTTTGTATGGTATTAAAAAAACTCCTCGTGCATGTTGAGATAGCTCAACATGTGATGATCCAGGATGACACGCATCCTTTTTTTCGTTTCTCTGACATGTATTATGGTCACGTCGATATATGTCAGTGATACTTCATTGAGCTTTATTAGATTTATCTACCGAGAGTGATGTCACATTTGTTTCTTGCCAGATCACTCACTCGCGGACATTAGTTTTTTCCTTATGTACTGGTCTTTATATATTGCACTTGTTGTATTCTTGTTTTAGGTCATTCTTGTACATTCCTTTCTATGTAATAGAAGAAGAAGAAGATCATTCTTCCTTGCCTCAATCTGAGTGTGTGCTTCTCTTTGATTGTGAGAGTGTGTGTGTGAGCTCTCTTCCTTATCTCCTTCCTCGTGACAATGCATGGCATGCAAGGATCTGCTTACTTAACCACCATTGGGTTTTCTATGTGTGATATCATTCACTATATGCAAGGAAGTGCTATAATGGCATCACAATTGTGGCTATTTATGTTGATGACTTGATTGTAGGTGGTGATAATGAAGAAAGCATTAAAGAGGTAAAGCAACTTCTTATGCACGAATTTGACATGAAATATTTTGGTATGTTGCGTTATTTCTTGGGCATTGAGTTTATACATACAGAAATAGGTGGATGTCGCAAAGGCAATATGACTTGAATATGCAACAAAAGTATGGTATGGCTGATTGTAAGCCAATTTCTATGCCATTAGATCAGAATTTGAAGTTAGATACTACTCCACGTGAAGCATTAGAAAATGCTACTATGTACAGGAAAACTGTGGGAAGTTTGATATATCTCACAATTATGAGGCCTGATCTAGGCTACACTATTGGACTTGAAAGTCAATTTATGCATGTTCTCAAGAAGCCACATTTAGATGCTCTCAAGTACACTCTATGTTATGTGAGTGCTACTTTGGGTTATGCTTTGTTTTATGAAGCTGGTGTAGATTTGCAAGTTCATGGATACTCCAATGAAAATTGGGCTAGTAGCATTCTAGATACAAGATCTACAAGTGGTTTTCTATGCTCACTTAGGAGTGCAACTATTACATGAGTAGTAAGAAGCAACCCACTATTGCTTTATGGAGTACAAAGGCCGAGTATATAGGTGTTGCAATTACAGCATGTGAAGCATCATGGATTGAGATGCTACTTGTAGATTTAGGTGTGGAAGTGCAAAAGCCTATCACCATCTATTGTGATAATCTTAGTAGCATACAATTAGCATGGAATCCTATTTTTCATGCCAGAACAAAGCATATCAGGGTACATTATCACTTCATCAGAGAGAAGGTATTAGCAGGTGATATTGATCTTGTTCATGTGAGGACAGATAAGCAAGTTGCTGATAGTTTCACTAACGCGCTTGGAGCTGAGAAGTTGAAGAAGTTTGAGGAGATGCTTGGATTATAGGATATGACATTGAACTTGAGGGAAAGTGTTGGGATATCAAGCTCAACATGTGATAATCTAGGGTGACACGTATCATTTTTCATTTCTCTCACATGTATAGTGGTCACGCTGGTATATGTCAGGAACACTTCATTGAAATTTATTAGATTTATCTATTGAGAGTGATGGCATATTTTTTTATTGCTAGCACTGTTGGGTGTGTGGAGAAGTGTGAGAAACACACGAGAAGCCCACATAAGGAGCACAAACACAACAAGACACACAAAGAAGACGATGGATAGAATAGCTCTCTCTATTAACACTGAACTAAAACCAAAATAAGAGTTGAATACTATCCCTAAGTACAAAGTGCCACCACATATGAGAGTATCAAGTATTTGGTAACATGGTGGGAAAAACTTGTAGCTAACACTAGAGTAAAAAGTGCCCATGTATAGGGAAAAGATTCACATCAAAGCTACTTGAGGAACACATAAGAATTACAAACCCCCCCAGAGCGATGTGAACACATACAGGGAGTGACATACAAGACCCCACAAGGTAATAAGCCTAAAGCTTTGTGAAAAGCTTCAAGCTTTTCTCATGGAAAAGCTTTGGTGAATATGGCTGCCACATTATCTTGCGTAGGCACATATACCAAGTCAATATCTCCTGCATGAAGGTGCTCTCTCACATAGTGATAATGCACCTCAATATGTTTGGTCGGTATATGAAACACTGGGTTTTGTGCAATAGCCAAAGCACTCTAACTATAAGTGAGAATATACATAACAACATCAATCTCCATGCAAAGATCCATCAATAGGCATCTCAGCCATATACACTCCACTCTAGCTGTGAAAACTGCCATGTACTCAGCTTCACAACTCGATGTTGCCACTATAGGTTTCTTCTAACTCAACTAAGATATGCATGAGTCTCCAAGGAAAAAGCAGTTACCACTATGGGCACGTGAGTATCATAACAACCAGGGAAAACATTAAGGGTGATTTATAGCCCAATGGTGAATTTTCAAGAATTTCTTTAAAAACTTGCTAACCTAAATAATGTGGTATGATCAAAAGTTAGCCCAATAAACTATATAAAAGAAGGGGAAAAAGTGAGTAGATTCGCCTGCTCACATAAATTAGCCATACTTTTTATGATATATTTATTTTCCCCAAATATCGTGTGCATTTGTGGAGCTCACGGTGTCGTGAACGGCTCAGTTGGGTGGATCAGGCCAACTACCAGTGTTCTAGATAGATGGTACACGCAGGGTGCTTTGGGCAAATTAAGAGGTAGAATTCAAATATAGACGCTCATAGATAAACAAATGAGATCATAAATCAAATCACTCGTACAATTCATCAATATCATAAGAGAGATTGGAAACGAGAGAGATGTGAGGAAATTGGAGAGTCAATTAATTCATGATAATGTGTCCATACAAATATAATGCAAATAACGAAAACAGATACAAGTTACCAATTGATCATAGATCATGATGTCCTCCTCAATCATGTGAGCAGAACCTCCACAATCATGTGTACAGAACCTCCTTACCAAGATGTGTGCCAACACTCCTCAAGAGTGTGAGAACTCCTCCTGCCTCCAAGAACTCCTAGCCTTGAGTCTTCAAGCTTGAGTTTGTTGAATGATAAGATGATGGATTAACAATGAGGCCAAGTCCCTCTTTTATAGTATTTTCATCCTCCTAAAATCTATAGCAATCAATCACCTAAAAATCTGATTTTTTTTTCCCAAATAGCGATCGCTATTTCCATGGCTTTTTGGAAAACTTTATCGCTAAACGTGAGTTTGCTTTTAGATTGAAAATAGCGAAGTGATAGCCTGTGATGTCTTCAATGAATTCTCCCTCATAAGTACTTAGCGTATGGTTCATCTCCATTGGTGTACCTACACACTTAGTATTTTCCATTTCAGAGTTAGAAAGCATGTCAGGTACATAATTCCTTTGAGTGATGTAGATACCAAAATCTGTGTAGACAAGTTCAAGTCCAAGGAAATATGTGAGAGATCCAAGATCACTAATCTTGAATTCATCCTTTGTACCCACTTTTACCATATTGATTCCATTTATGTCATTTCTTGCAATAGCCTTGAATCCTTGATCTTGCAAGTAGGTTACTAACCTATAATTCCAAGCTCTTGGACCTTGCTTCAAGCCATACAAATACTTCTTTAATTTCCACACATAATTGGGATGATGTGCATCTTCATAACTAGGTGGTTGTGCCATATAGACTTCTTTTGAGATCCATCCATTGAGAAATGCATTTTTTACATGTAATTGATAGAGCTTCAAATTTCTAGATGCAGCAATCCTGACAAGTACTCTAATGGTAGGCATTTTAGCTACAGGTGAGAAGGTCTCTTCATATTCTATTCCATGGGTTTCAGCAAACCCCTTGGTTACTAATCTTCCTTTATATCTATTGATACTACCATCTAAATTCTTTTTTACTTTATAAATCCACCTTGATCCAATTACCTTCATTGATGGTTTGCTAGGAACAAAGTGTCATTGTCCATGGAAGCTTCCATTTCTTCATTCATTGCTTCTCTCCACTCCTTCTTGCTTTGATCTTCTTCATAAGATGTAGGTTCTTCATGGTTGAGATCCTTAGCCACGTAGATTGAATGCTTTCTGACCAAGCATGTATGAAATCCATATCTTTCTAGTTTCTTCTTTTCTCTCATTGACTTTCTCATTGGTTGTAGATATCTTTCTAATCATTGAGCTAGGTCTTGCACCTTAGCTTTCCCTTTGTTCTTCCATAGATTCAATTTCTCCAACTTTGGCATGTCATCTTCACAATCACTATCTTCATGATGCTTTGGCTCCTTTGTTGGAAGGGATGGGAAGTCCTATTCCAAGTCATATGGTAGCTTTACTTTCTTGTCATCATCAAACCAAGATTTATTTTCATCAAGGACTACATCCTTAATAACTAAGAAGCCTTTGTTAGTGGGATTATACAATCTGTATCCTTTTTTATTTTGGTCATATCCAATAAAAACACACTTCTCTGCCTTGGGATCCAATTTCCCTCTTACTTGAGAAGGAATTTGAGCATATGCTAAACATCCAAAGATTTTGCAATGCTCTAGGCTTGGCCTTCTTCCATTCCACACTTCATATGGAGTCAAAGAATCTGATGGAAGTATATTTACAAGGTATGTGGCTATTGATACAGCCTCTACCCAAAGATAAATAGGTAGGTTTTTTTCCTTTCATCTACCCCATTGAGTTCAGGTGTGTACCTGGTTGTTATGTCTCTTTTGATGCCTCTTTTGTGAAGGAAAGCATCAAATTCATTTGAGAAGTATTCTCCACCACCATTTGATCTGAGTCTTTTGAGACATTTACTTGTTTGGTTCTCTATACGTGGAAGGTATCTTTTGAAACTGTTGAGCCCATAAACGTCATGTTGGTCAAAGTCAACTGCAGTCAAAGTCAAAGGTCAAAGTCAACTAGTCAAAGTCAACACGTGCAAAGAAAGTGTGTAAGTGTAGGTGTCAAAGTGCACAGGTAGTGCACAATGAATTGTCCTCAAAGGGTAAATTGGAGAAAGTGGGTTGCAGGTTGCAGAGGTATTTTCTCTAATTTCCCTAAGGTTCAAAGGGTGTTTTAAAGTGTTTTGGAAGGTTCACGTGAACCCCCCCTTATGTGCAAAAGTGAAGACTTAAAAGGAATATGTGAAGGTATGTGAAGCGGCAGCGTACGCACAGGTGGAAGTATGCTCCCCCCATTAAAATTTTTGGTTTTAGACTAAAGTCACTACAGGACAAAATAGTGTGTCGTTGGCTGCCACTTGTGAAGAAAATCTTGGGACATCAAAGTGAGCACCAAGATACGATAGCAGTTAGGAGCGTACGTGATCGACACACTCAAATCAAGGCAAGGGTCATTCTTGGACCAATCTTAGAGTAAGCAAGAGAGCATAGTCTAAGGGAGCAAGAGAGAGAGAAGTGCAAGAGTCACCAGCGCGCGACGCAAAGAAGTGGAAGTGAAGAGTGCATGGAGAGTGACTAAGGGATTGTGCAGAGAGTGCTAAGATAGTCCCCCCAAGGATCTCAAGCTCCCCTTGCAGTGCCGACAGAAGGTATTCACTCCTCCCCCTTTGTGGAAGCTTGGTGCAAGGTGTGCACAAGGATAAGCTTGAAGCAGGTAGAGGTCTGGTGCAGAGGAGGCCGGTGGCAAGAAGACTTGGGATATTGGGTATTGGTAATTGAGCTCTCTCTGTTTCATTGTGCACAGAAGTATTTGGCTTATTTTGTACTTCAACCATTGTCATTATCTTACTGTAATCAAACGGCAAAAGCTTCCAAAGTGTATTTTCTCTTATGGTCTTTATCATTTTCTCCTACAAACCCTCAAACTCCTTCTTGTCAAAGAATCCCCCAACAAATTTGGCACGCACGGTGGGACTTTCAAGGAGATTGAGCTTAGGAGAAACCAAGTTCAAAACATAGAAGAGATCAAGTGTCGACAGAACCACAGTACTACCTCATCAAACAAAAGGTAAATATTCTTATCAAGTGTCTCATATTCAGTGGGCTATGAGCTGCTCATGACCGCAACCCGGTCCCAAAAATTGAGGGTCACCTGCAAGCAGACAAGAAGGAAGGTTGCTAGAAGGTCCTCCAGCCCACTATCTTCAACATCATCAGTCAAGAGCATGGCGGGTCAGGTAGACTTGGAAACTTTACTCTCTAGATTAAATATAAAGTTTCCCTCTTTCAAAGGCCTAGCTCAGGAGGATCCAGATGAACACATTAGGAGGTTTTTGGCACTCTGTAAGACTAGAGGTTTAATGGGTAGGGACGATGCATTTTTAATTCTCTTTCATGCCACATTAGAAGGTTTGGCAGATAAGTGGTTCAGTCAGTTTGCTGAAAACCACTTTACCACTTGGGATCTGATGAAGGATGCTTTTAGAAATCAATTCCAACAGGGGAATACAGCAGAAATTATCATAGAAGAACTGGAGAATTTGAGATTGGGTCCAGGAGAAAAGTTCCCAGAGTTTGTGACTAGGGCCAAAGCACTAATGGCTAAATTGCCTGATCCACCACACGATTTTTTATTAAGAAATGGTTGGCTAAGCCCCTACCAGTAGCCACTCAATGCAAAATAAAGGAATTAGTGCTACCTATAGCCTCCATAGAGGAGTTCATCACCACGGCTACAAGACTGGAGCAAATAAGGCACCAGTATGGATCAACCTCTTCCCAACCAAAATATGCTACAGAGATGGAGGATCCGGTCATCCAACTAAGGAGGGAGCTGGAGGGCTTGAAAAGAAATAAGCCCTACAAAGAGGAGGAGACTGTTGTGGCTCAGTTGAGAAGGGAGATTGAAGCACTCAAGCTCCAAAAGGAGGAGGAGGCCCAAGCAGAGGAGTTGGCTCAGCTGCGACAGGAGCTGGAGGAGCTCAAAGGAGGTGGCATCAAGGGTGGACTTTGGTGTTCCATGTGCAGCAAACAAGGGCATACAGTAAGTGAGTGCCCTCTGTTAAGTGTAACTTGTCAATTATGCAGGAAAGTTGGCCATGAGGCCCATGAATGCCAATCAAGGGGAATGCCTGCAACGACTTACTGGACACAAGGAGGATCCCTACCAACCACCAATGTGATGGCTGCTGCACCGAACCAAGGTAACAACTATAATCCTAGACAAAGGAATAATTTTGGAAATGGACCTAGGAGGCCAATCATCTGTTTTAGATGTGGAGAATGCGGGCACTATCAAAGTAGGTGCACCCTACCGGATAATGCCCCTCCTTGCAGGAATTGCCCTGAGGCCAGAGACCATTATACAAATTGTTGCCCTAAGAATCAAGCCTCTTTCATCAGGGCCCCATATCCAAATGATTGCTGTGCACAAAGAAGAAGTGTGTGATCTAGTCAATGAGCCATCACCATCTACCAGGGTGGTGCAATTAGAAGAAATAGAATCTTTGACTGTGCAGACAAGAAGCAAGGGGAAAGCTCAAGCAGACATAGGACAAGAATCAAAGATTAAGGAAGGGAATCAGAATAGAGAAACATCTGAAGATAAAGTCAACACAGGTGCAGATTCATGTCAAAAAGGAGATCTCATATGCACCAGTGATGCCATTGGGCATGCCTTCAACAGGGCTCATGAGGAGTTTGATAAGTCAACTGGAGCCCATGCTCTCAAGGAATCAGAGGCTTCAAAACTACTCAAGTCCATGAAAAAGGAGGTTAGTATTTTTGATTTAATAAAGATGGATGGGAAATTCAGGTCAGAGTTATTGCAGATAATTGATGAAGCTTCCACTACGAGTTTGGTGGCAAAGACGGCTGTTTCAAATAAAGGAAAAAGTGTAGGGGAAGCACCCCTTACAGATTATAAAAGTCCTCAGCTTACACTATCAATCAAGGGTCATGAATTTCAAGGAGTTATTGTGGATGGTGGTTCTGGCATTAACTTGATGCCTGAACATACAATGGAAAAGATTGGACTCCACCCTTCAAGGCGTGCAAATTTCACTATTACTTTGGCAGATCAGAGCAAAGTAAGGCCCTTGGGAGTGATCCCAAAAGTTCCACTTGAAGTACAAGGTAATCTATTCATTCTGGATTTTGTGGTTTTAAGATTGCCCCAGGTTGAAGGAGGATTTCCTCTCTTAATTGGATGACCATGGCTGAGGCATGCAAGTGTCATTCATGATTGGGGCAAGGACACTATGTGGGTACAAAAGAAAGGGCTGGAGCTGACACAGATTCATTTAGAAGAGGGCCCAGATAATCAAGGAAACACTAGCATGATGCAAACAGTTGGCATTTGCATGGAAACAGAATCGGAGGATCAACCCCAATTAGATTTTGAGGAAGAAGAGGATATTCTAAATTGGCTCCAAGCAGGCAACTCTTCCTCTTGTTTTGGAATTTTTCTTAATCATTCTTGCACGACTGAAGGTTATGATGAAGATAAAGAAAAAGACCAGGTTGATGGATTGGGAGAGCCCATCACAGACCACAGAAGGGGCAGGAAGACACCCCTCAAATACAACTTGGAGGAGGATATGACAACCACACATAAAGAAGTTTCTAAAGCTAAAGGCAAGGTAAAAAATTCTGGTGAAGAATGTTCTTTCCCAATTCAAGAAATCCCTGCAGGATGGATGCAGGACAAGGAGGAACACATTGAAGTCCAAAATACTCCTGCTTATGAAGCAATGCACGAAAAGCTAGTAGAAGAAGACAAGGAAGAAGATGAGCATGCAGATAATATGGTAGAGAGAAATCCTGTCCAAGAAATACAATTAGACACTCAGACAATAATCGGCCAGTTTTGGTGGCCACTTGGTTGTGGAGTCACCCAGGGCTCCTTGAAAAGGTAAAATCATTCTTGACCCAGGATATAGATGTTTTTGCCTGGCATTATAAAGACTTAGAAGGAGTGCCTGCAACTTATTGAGAGCACAGAATCCCTTTGGTTGATGGAGCCAAACCCATAAGAGGGAAGAGTTATAGACTTAATCCAAAATATGCTGAAGCTGTCTATGTGGAAATCTAGAAGATGGAGGATGCAAGAATCATCATTCCTGTAGAACACTCAGAGTGGCTCTCACCTATGGTTATAGTACCAAAGAAGAATACTAATAAAATCAGAATTTGTGCTGACTTTAGAGCACTCAACAAGGTGACCATTCCAGATGGTTTCCCAATGCCTTTTGCAGAACAGCTCATTGAAGAAGTGGCTGGGCATGCATTATATAGCTTTATGGATGGATTCAGTGGCTATAACCAAATATCAATACACCCAGAGGATCGTGAAAAGACTGCTTTTATCACACCGTGGGGAACATATGTGTATGTAAAAATGCCATTTGGACTCAGAAATGCTCCAGCCACCTTTAACAGAACGGTCAATCTCATTTTTGGCCCCCTATTGCTGGAATCACTTAGAATCTTCATGGATGACTTCTCTTCGTTTTCAGGATCTCACAAAGAAACTCCTCTAGATTGTTTGGACCACCACTTGAGGCAGTTGCAGAATGTTTTCAAAAGATGCAGGGAGACTAAGTTAAAGCTCAATCCAAACAAATGTCATTTTCTTGTGACAGAAGGAACTCTCTTAGGACATGTGGTGTCGGCTAAAGGTATGGCCCCAGATCCTGACAAAATCATTTCTATATTAAAGTTGCCTAAACCTAAATCCCCTAAAGAGATTCAGAGTTTCTTGGGGCATACTGGATACCATAGAAGGTTTATAAAAATGTATGCAGAGATAGCCAGACCCCTGGCTAGACTTACAGGTAAAGAAGTACCTTTTAAATGGGAAGAAGAGGAGGAAAAAGCATATCAAACATTACGGTCAAGGTTAGTGTCTGCTCCGATTTTGATCACACCTGAGTGGTCAAAAATCTTTCATATACATGTAGATGCCAGTGCCTATGCAGTGGGGGCAGTTTTGACCCAACCCAGTGAAGAATATAAGGTGGACAGACCAATTCAATATGCCTGTAGAATCTTGACCAAGGCTGAAAGGAATTACAGTACTACAGAAAGGGAAGCCCTAGCAATGGTCTTTGCTGTCCAAAAATTCCATCATTACTTACTGGGAGTAAAATTTGTTATTATAACAGATCACCAACCACTCAAATATTTACTCAACAAACCACAAGCCACTGGTAGAATATGGAGGTGGTTATTGTTTTTCCAAGAGTTTGATTTTTCCGTAGTCCATAGACCAGGTAAATATAATGTTATGGCGGAGCACCTATCCAGAATCAATATGATGAATCAAACTGGTGGAATCAATGATGTTTGTTGTACAAGTTCAAGGTTGGTACTATGATATCAAAAATTTCATTAAAACTGGGTTGTATCCAGATAAGGCTAGTGCTGTGCAAAAGAAGAGATTGCTAATCAAGAGTAGACCATATACCTTCATTGAAGATAAATTGTATAGACAAGGCAAGGATGACATGTTTAGGAAGTGTTTGGAAGAAGAAGAAGTGAGGGAAGTGCTTCACTCTGCACATGAAGGAACAGGTGGTGGGCACCTTCCACGGAACATTATGAGTCAGAGGATACTGGATGCTGGTCTATAGTGGCCTACACTATTTAAGGATGCAGATGAATGGGGAAAGGCATGTGACGTTTGCCAGAGGTGTGGACCGAAGCCAACCACGCAGAGGTATAACCCTTTGATTGTTTCCACTTCCTGGCAACCATTTGAGAAGTGGGGGCTAGATTTTGTAGGGCCCATCTACCCTCCCGCACTTCCAAAAAGAGAAAAATATCTCTTGATAGCTACAGATTATGCGACAAAGTGGGCTGAAGCTATAGCCTCCCCCGATTCCACTGCCCAAACTGTTGCTGATTTCATTTACAGTAGCATCATTTGCAGATTTGGATGTCCTCTTGAAATTTGTACAGATCAAGGTACCCATTTTGTCAACAAAGTCCTGCAGGAAATCTTCAACAGGTATAGAATTCTACATAGGACATCCTGTGCTTACTATCCAAGAGCCAATGGACAGGCTGAATCGACAAATAAGGTTTTAATCTCAATGTTAAGAAAGGAGTGTATGTTACAGCCCACTTCATGGGGCATTGCTTATCAAGGTACACTATGGGCATACAGGTTAGCCTACAAAGAGGCCACCGGATATTCTCCTTTCCAACTGGTTTATGGCATATTGCCCATTGAGCCTTTTGAATTTTTACATGGATCACCTAAGATAGCTTTCATGCAGGGAAAGAAGGATTGTGATGTCTCTCAGAGACTAGGAGCACTACATAAAGTGGAGGAGATTCGTCTACTAGCCACAAAGCAATTAATAGAGACTCAGATGAAGAGGAAGGAGGCACATGATCAACATATGTGGAACAACATTGAAGCAGGCATGTTAGTTCTTCTCCATAGACCTCATCTTCATACACAACTGAGAGGGAAATGGCTTCCAAATTGGGAAGGACCTTATAGAGTCAAAACAATGCTAAATTGGGGTGTTGTGGAGTTAGAGACGCTGAAAGGAGAGGCCTTACCACTGGTCAACATATCAAGGCTCAAGACCTATCATCAACACAATTGAAGAAGTATGGATCACCTGGAACTGCAAAATATGTCCAGGTTGTACATAGCTTTCTCATCTTATTTTTGCTCAGTTTTAGTAGTTTCTTTATCATTTCATTCTTGTTCCTGGTGTTTTTAGCAATCCTAGAAGACATTTCATAACCTCTGCAAAAGTAAACCTTTTGGGTATTTTTGGAAATTTTTCTAGAGTTTTTTTAGCATTTTTTTTAGCATTTTTTATCCATTTCCAATGTCTTTTCTTGCCAAATAGGAGGAATAAATGGAGGCTCTCTGTGTTTGATGAAGGATAATTGACCTCCCACTGTAGAAAAATTCATGAGAAAATTTTCAGAATTTTTTGGCATTTATTGGCCATTTTTTAGGATTTTTCTTTCATTTTTTTCTATTTTTCGGGTTATTTGAAAACAAAAAAAAGGCCCCCCAGGGCGTTTTTTTGGCAAAAAAAAAAAACCCCAACCCCCCCCCCCCCCACCCCACCGACCAAACCCCCCCCCCCCCCCCGCCCCCCGCCCCCCGTTCTGACAGCCCCCCCCCCCTCCCCCCGCCCCCAGTTCTGACAGCCCCCCCCCCCCCCCCCCCCTCTATTTTTTCTTTTTTTTATTATTTTATTTTTCTTTAATTTTATTTTTTTCTTTATTTTATATTTATTTATTTAATTATTTTATTTTCTTTTTTATTTATTTATTTTATTTTCTTTTTTATTATTTCTGTCCATGCGTTCGAAAAAGAAAATTTTATTTTTAAATTTATTTTTTATTGTTTATTATTTTTTTATTTTTTTATTTTTTTTATTTTTCATGGTCCAAAGCTTTTGGCTCTGGATTGTGCCTCGGTTGGCCGTTTTTTACAAAAATGGAGTCATTTTCATGTTTTTTGGCACCTCTGGAATCAATTTTTGACTTTATTTTTACAAATTCCCACTTTTTCTCTGACTTTTGGTGCAAACTCAAATTTTCTGCACACAATTACCACATGTTTTTATCTCACCCCATCGGCTATTTTGTCTATTATCACCTCCACTAAACATATGTTTCCATATTTCCCATATGCTCCTCTGTAGCTCTCCTCTTTGCTCATTTTCCCCCTCTCCAGACCCCATAATCCTTCTCCCCATCCCTCCCTTTTCCCAGCTGCCCAGCTACATCCTTAAACCTCCCTCTCAGCCCCATCAGCCCTCCCTTCACCTTCCTTTCTATCCTACCATTGCAACCCTTTGATTTTCCATGACAAACTACAATTTTTGGTTCTTCTCTCGTGCTTGTTCTCTACTGCTGTTGGTGGAATGGGTAGCTGCTCAGATGTTCTCTTCAAGTTTTTGCAGCTCTATTTTCCTGGTGTCTGTTATGCTCAGAGTTTTAGCTATAGCTCTCCGGGACGGAGAGCACATTAGGTGGTGGGCAATTGTTGAGCCCATAAAAGTCATGTTGGTCAAAGTCAACTGCAGTCAAAGTCAACTGGTCAAAGTCAACGAGGTCAAGGTCAAAGTCAATAGGTGCAAAGTCAAAGTGTGTAAGTGCAGGTGTCAAAGTACATAGGTAGTGCACAATGAATTGTCCTCAAAGGGTAAATTGGAGAAAGTGGGTTGCAGGTTGCAGAGGTATTTTCTCTAATTTCCCTAAGGTTCAAAGGGTGTTTTAAAGTGTTTTGGAAGGTTCAGGTGAACCCCCCCTTATGTGCAAAAGTGAAGACTTAAAAGGAATATGTGAAGGTATGTGAAGCGGCAGTGTACGCACAGGTGGAAGTATGGCCCCCCCATTAAAATTTTTGGTTTTAGACTAAAGTCACTACAGGACAAAACAGTGTGTCGTTGGCTGCCACTTGTGAAGACAATCTTGGGATATCAAAGTGAGCACCAAGATACCATTGTAGTTAGGAGCGTACATGATCGACACACTCAAATCAAGGCAAGGGTCATTCTTGGACCAATCTTAGAGTAAGCAAGAGAGCATAGTCTAAGGGAGCAAGAGAGAGAGAAGTGCAAGAGTCAGTAGCGCGCGACGCAGAGAAGTGGAAGTGAAGAGTGCATGGAGAGTGACTAAGGGATTGTGCAAAGAGTGCTAAGATAGTCCCCCCAAGGATCTCAAGCTCCCCTTGTAGTGCCGACAGAAGGTATTCACTCCTCCCCCTTTGTGGAAGCTTGGTGCAAGGTGTGCACAAGGATAAGCTTGAAGCAGGTGGAGGTCTGGTGCAGAGGAGGCCGGCGGCAAGAAGACTTGGGATATTGGGTATTGGTAATTGAGCTCTCTCTGTGTCATTGTGCACAGAAGTATTTGGCTTATATTGTACTTCAACCATTGTAATTATCTTACTGTAATCAAACGGCAGAAGCTTCCAAAGTGTATTTTCTCTTATGGTCTTTATCATTTTCTCCTACAAACCCTCAAACTTCTTCTTGTCAAAGAATCCCCCAACAAATTTTGCACGCACGGTGGGACTTTCAAGGAGATTGAGCTTAGGAGAAACCAAGTTCAAAACATAGAAGAGATCAAGTGTCAACAGAACCACAGTACTACTTCATCAAACAAAAGGTAAATATTCTTATCAAGTGTCTCATATTCAGTGGGCTATGAGCTGCTCATGACCGCAAAGGGTCCCAAAAATTGAGGGTCACCTGCAAGCAGACAAGAAGGAAGTTTGCTAGAAGGTCCTCCAGCCCACTATCTTCAACATCATCAGTCAAGAGCATGGCGGGTCAGGTAGACTTGGAAACTTTACTCTCTAGATTAAATATAAAGTTTCCCTCTTTCAAAGGCCTAGCTCAGGAGGATCCAGATGAACACATTAGGAGGTTTTTGGCACTCTGTAAGACTAGAGGTTTAATGGGTAGGGAGGATGCATTTTTAATTCTCTTTCGTGCCACATTAGAAGGTGTGGCAGATAAGTGGTTTAGTCAGTTTGTTGAAAACCACTTTACCACTTGGGATGTGATGAAGGATGCTTTTAGAAATCAATTCCAGCAGGGGAATACAGCAGAAATTATCATAGAAGAACTGGAGAATTTGAGGGTTTGGGTCCAGGAGAAAAGTTCCCAGAGTTTGTGACTAGGGCCAAAGCACTAATGGCTAAATTGCCTGATCCACCACACGATTTTTTTATTAAGAAATGGTTGGCTAAGCCCCTACCAGTAGCCACTCAATGCAAAATAAAGGAATTAGTGCTACCTACAGCCTCCATAGAGGAGTTCATCACCACGGCTACAAGACTGGAGCAAATAAGGCACCAGATTGGATCAACCTCTTCCCAACCAACATATGCTACAGAGATGGAGGATCCGGTCATCCAGCTAAGGAGGGAGCTGGAGGGCTTGAAAAGAAATAAGCCCTACAAAGAGGAGGAGACTGTTGTGGCTCAGTTGAGAAGGGAGATTGAAGCACTCAAGCTCCAAAAGGAGGAGGAGGCCCAAGCAGAGGAGTTGGCTCAGCTGCGACAGGAGTTGCAAGAGCTCAAAGGAGGTGGCATCAAGGGTGGATTTTGGTGTTCCATGTGCAGCAAACAAGGGCATACAGTAAGTGAGTGCCCTCTGTTAAGTGTAACTTGTCAATTATGCAGGAAAGTTGGCCATGAGGCCCATGAATGCCAATCAAGGGGAATGCCTGCAACGACTTACTGGACACAAGGAGGATCCCTACCAACCACGAATGTGATGGCTGCTGCACCGAACCAAGGTAACAACTATAATCCTAGACAGAGGAATAATTTTGGAAATGGACCTAGGAGGCCAATCATCTGTTTTAGATGTGGAGAATGCGGGCACTATCAAAGTAGGTGCACCCTACTAGAGAATGCCCCTCCTTGCAGGAACTGCCCTGAGGCCAAAGACCATTATACAAATTGTTGCCCTAAGAATCAAGCCTCTTCATCAGGGCCCCATACCCAAATGATTGTTGTGCACAAAGAAGAAGTGTGTGATCTAGTCAATGAGCCACCACCATCTACCAGGATGGTGCAATTAGAAGAAATAGAATCTTTGACTGTGCAGACAAGAAGCAAGGGGAAAGCTCAAGCAGACATAGGACAAGAATCAAAGATTAAGGAAGGGAATCAGAATAGAGAAACATCTAAAGATAAAGTCAACATAGGTGCAGATTCATGTCAAAAAGGAGATCTCATATGCACCAGTGATGCCATTGGGCATGCCTTCAACAGGGCTCATGAGGAGTTTGATAAATCAACTGGAGCCCATGCTCTCAATGAATCAGAGGCTTCAAAGCTACTCAAGTCCATGAAAAAGGAGGTTAGTATTTTTGATTTAATAAAGATGGATGGGAAATTCAGGTCAGAGTTGTTGCAGATAATTGATGAAGCTTCCACTACGAGTTTGGTGGCAAAGACGGCTATTTCACATAAAGGAAAAAGTGTAGGGGAAGCACCCCTTACAGATTATAAAAGTCCTCGGCTTACAGTATCAATCAAGGGTCATGAATTTCAAGGAGTTATTGTGGATGGTGGTTCTGGCATTAACTTGATGCCTGAACATACAATGGAAAAGATTGGACTCCACCCTTCAAGGCCTGCAAATTTCACTATTACTTTGGCAGATCAGAGCAAAGTAAGGTCCTTGGGAGTGATCCCAAAAGTTCCACTTGAAGTACAAGGTAATCTATTCATTCTTGATTTTGTGGTTTTAAGATTGCCCCAGGTTGAAGGAGGATTTCCTCTCTTAATTGGACGACCATGGCTGAGGCATGCAAGTGTCATTCATGATTGGGGCAAGGACACTGTGTGGGTACAAAAGAAAGGGTAGGAGCTGACACAGATTCATTTAGAAGAGGGCCCAGATAATCAAGGAAGCACTAGCATGATGCAAACAGTTGGCATTTGCATGGAAACAGAATCGGAGGATCAACCCCAATTAGATTTTGAGGAAGAAGAGGATATTCTAAATTGGCTCCAAGCAGGCAACTCTTCCTCTTGTTTTGGAATTTTTCTTAATCATTCTTGCACGACTGAAGGTTATGATGAAGATAAAGAAAAAGTCCAGGTTGATGGATTGGGAGAGCCCATCACAGACCACAGAAGGGGCAGGAAGACACCCCTCAAATACAACTTGGAGGAGGATATGACAACCACAGATAAAGAAGTTTCTAAAGCTAAAGGCAAGGTAAAAAATTCTGGTGAAGAATGTTCTTTCCCAATTCAAGAAATCCCTGCAGGATGGATGCAGGACAAGGAGGAACACATTGAAGTCCAAAATACTCCTGCTTATGAAGCAATGCACGAAAAGCTAGTAGAAGAAGACAAGGAAGAAGATGAGCATGCAGATAATATGGTAGAGAGAAATCATGTCCAAGAAATACAATTAGACACTCAAGACAATAATCGGCTAGTTTTGGTGGCCACTTGGTTGTGGAGTCACCCAGGGCTCCTTGAAAAGGTAAAATCATTCTTGACCCAGTATATAGATGTTTTTGCCTGGCATTATAAAGACTTAGAAGGAGTGCCTGCAAGTTATGGAGAGCACAGAATCCCTCTGGTTGATGGAGCTAAACCCATAAGAGGGAAGAGTTATAGACTTAATCCAAAATATGCTGAAGTTGTCTATGTGGAAATCCAGAAGATGGAGGATGCAGGAATCATCATTCTTGTAGAACACTCAGAGTGGCTCTCACCTATGGTTATAGTACCAAAGAAGAATACTAATAAATTCAGAATTTGTGTTGACTTTAGAGCACTCAACAAGGTGACCATTCCAGATGGTTTCCCAATGCCTTTTGTAGAACAGCTCATTGAAGAAGTGGCTGGGCATGCATTATATAGCTTTATGGATGGATTCAGTGGCTATAACCAAATATCAATACACCCATAGGATCGTGAAAAGACTGCTTTTATCACACCGTGGGGAACATATGTGTATGTAAAAATGCCATTTGGACTCAGAAATGCTCCAGCCACCTTTAACAGAATGGTCAATCTCATTTTTGGCCCCCTATTGCTGGAATCACTTAGAATCTTCATGGATGACTTCTCTTCATTTTCAGGATCTCACAAAGAAACTCCTCTAGATTGTTTGGACCACCACTTGAGGCAGCTGTAGAATGTTTTCAAAAGATGCAGGGAGACTAAGTTAAAGCTCAATCCAAACAAATGTCATTTTCTTGTGACAGAAGGAACTCTCTTAGGACATGTGGTGTCGGCTAAAGGTATGGCCCTAAATCCTGACAAAATCATTTCTATATTAAAGTTGCCTAAACCTAAATCCCCTAAAGAGATTCAGAGTTTCTTGGGGCATACTGGATACCATAGAAGGTTTATAAAAATGTATGCAGAGATAGCCAGACCCCTGGCTAGACTTACAGGTAAAGAAGTACCTTTTAAATGGGAAGAAGAGGAGGAAAAAGCATATCAAACATTACGGTCAAGGTTAGTGTCTGCTCCGATTTTGATCACACCTGAGTGGTCAAAAATCTTTCATATACATGTAGATGCCAGTGCCTATGCAGTGGGGGCAGTTTTGACCCAACCCAGTGAAGAATATAAGGTGGACAGACCAATTCAATATGCCAGTAGAATCTTGACCAAGGCTGAAAGGAATTACAGTACTATAGAAAGGGAAGCCCTAGCAATGGTCTTTGCTGTCCAAAAATTCCGTCATTACTTACTGGGAGTAAAATTTGTTATTATAACAGATCACCAACCACTCAAATATTTACTCAACAAACCACAAGCCACTGGTAGAATATGGAGGTGGTTATTGTTGTTCCAAGAGTTTGATTTTTCCGTAGTCCATAGACCAGGTAAAGATAATGTTATGGCGGATCACCTATCCAGAATCAATATGATGAATCAAACTGGTGGAATCAAGGATGATTTTCCAGATGCTCATCTGTTTGCTGTACAAGCTCAAGGTTGGTACTATGATATCAAAAATGTCATTAAAACTGGGTTGTATTGAGATAAGGCTAGTGCTGTGCAAAAGAAGAGATTGCTAATCAAGAGTAGACCATATACCTTCATTGAAGATAAATTGTATAGACAGGGCAAGGATGACAGGTTTAGGAAGTGTTTGGAAGAAGAAGAAGTGAGGGAAGTGCTTCACTCTGCACATGAAGGAACAGGTGGTGGGCACCTTCCAGGGCACATTATGAGTCAGAGGATACTGGATGCTAGTCTATGGTGGCCTACACTATTTAAGGATGCAGATGAATGGGGAAAGGCATGTGACGTTTGCCAGAGGTGTGGACCAAAGCCAACCAAGCAGAGGCATAACCCTTTGATTGTTTCCGCTTCCTGGCAACCATTTGAGAAGTGGGGGCTAGATTTTGTAGGGCCCATCTACCCTCCCGCACTTCCAAAAAGAGAAAAATATCTCTTGATAGCTACAGATTATGCGACAAAGTGGGCTGAAGCTATAGCCTCCCCCGATTGCACTGCCCAAACTGTTGCTGATTTCATTTACAGTAGCATCATTTGCAGGTTTGGATGTCCTCTTGAAATTTGTACAGATCAAGGTACCCATTTTGTCAACAAAGTCCTGCAGGAAATCTTCAACAGGTATAGAATTCTACATAGGACATCTTGTGCTTACTATCCAAGAGCCAATGGACAGGCTGAATCGACAAATAAGGTTTTAATCTCAATGTTAAGAAAGGAGTGTATGTTACAGCCCACTTCATGGGGCATTGCTTATCAAGGTACACTATGGGCATACAGGTTAGCCTACAAAGAGGCCACCGGATACTCTCCTTTCCAACTGGTTTATGGCATATTGCCCATTGAGCCTTTTGAATTTTTACATGGATCACCTAAGATAGCTTTCATGCAGGGAAAGAAGGATTGTGATGTCTCTCAGAGACTAGGAGCACTACATAAAGTGGAGGAGATTCGTCTACTAGCCACAAAGCAATTAATAGAGACTCAGATGAAGAGGAAGGAGGCACATGATCGACATCTGTGGAACAACAACATTGAAGCAGGCATGTTAGTTCTTCTCCATAGACCTCATCTTCATACACAACTGAGAGGGAAATGGATTCCAAATTGGGAAGGACCTTATAGAGTCAAAACAATGCTAAATTGGGGTGCTGTGGAGTTAGAGACGCTGAAAGGAGAGGCCTTACCATTGGTCAACATATCAAGGCTCAAGGCCTATCATCAACACAATTGAAGAAGTATGGATCACCTAGAACTGCAAAATATGTCCAGGTTGTACATAGCTTTCTCATCTTATTTTTGCTTAGTTTTAGTAGTTTCTTTATCATTTCATTCTTGTTCCTGGTGTTTTTAGCAATCCTAGAAGACATTTCATAACCTTTGCAAAAGTAAACCTTTTGGGTATTTTTGGAAATTTTTCTAGAATTTTTTTAGCTTTTTTTTTAGCATTTTTTATCCATTTCCGATGTCTTTTCTTGCCAAATAGGAGCAATAAATGGAGGCTCTCTGTGTTTGATGAAGGATAATTGACCTATCACTGTAGAAAAATTCATGAGAAAAGTTTCAGAACTTTTTGGCATTTATTGGCTATTTTTTGCCATTTTTTAGGATTTTTCCTTCATTTTTTTCTATTTTTTCGGTTATTTGAAAAAAAAAAGGCCCCCCAGGGCGTTTTTTTGGCAAAAAAAAAAAAAACCCCCCCACCCCCACCGACCAAACCCCCGCCCCCCCCAACCCACCGACCAAAACACCCCGCCCCCCGTTCTGACAGCCCCCCCCCTCTATTTTTTCTTTTTTTTATTGTTTTATTTTTCTTTAATTTTATTTTTTTCTTTATTTTATATTTATTTATTTAATTATTTTATTTTCTTTTTTGTTTATTTATTTTGTTTTCTTTTTTTTATTATTTCTGTCCGTGCGTTCAAAAAAAATGTTATTTTTAAATTTATTTTTTATTGTTTATTATTTTTTTATTTATTTTTTTTTTTTCATGGTCCAAAGCTTTTGGCTCTGGATTGTGCCTCGGTTGGCCGTTTTTTACAAAAATGAAGTCATTCTCATGTTTTTTGGCACCTCTGGAATCAATTTTTGACTTTATTTTTACAAATTCCCACTTTTTCTCTGACTTTTGGTGCAAACTCAAATTTTTTGCACATAATTACCACATGTTTTTATCTCACCCCATCGGCTATTTTGTCTATTATCACCTCCACTAAACATATGTTTCCATATTTCCCATATGCTCCTCTGTAGCTCTCCTCTTTGCTCATTTTTCCCCTCTCCAGACCCCATAATCCTTCTCCCCATCCCTCCCTTTTCCCAGCTGCCCAGCTACATCCTTAAACCTCCCTCTCAGCCCCATCAGCCCTCCCTTCACCTTCCTTTCTATCCTACCATTGCAACCCTTTGATTTTCCATGACAAACTACAATTTTTGGTTCTTCTCTAGTGCTTGTTCTCTACTACTGTTGGTGGAATGGGTTGCTGCTCAGATGTTCTCTTCAAGTTTTTGCAGCTCTATTTTCCTGGTGTCTGTTATGCTCAGAGTTTTGGCTATAGCTCTTCGGGACGGAGAGCACATTAGGTGGTGGGCAACTGTTGAGCCCATAAAAGTCATGTTGGTCAAAGTCAACTGGTCAAAGTCAACAAGGTCAAGGTCAAAGTCAACAGGTGCAAAGTCAAAGTGTGTAAGTGCAGGTGTCAAAGTGCACAGGTAGTGCACAATGAATTGTCCTCAAAGGGTAAATTGGAGAAAGTGGGTTGCATGTTGCAGAGGTATTTTCTCTAATTTCCCTAAGGTTCAAAGGGTGTTTTAAAGTGTTTTGGAAGGTTCAGGTGAACCCCCCCTTATGTGCAAAAGTGAAGACTTAAAAGGAATATGTGAAGGTATGTGAAGCGGCAGCGTACGCACAGGCGGAAGTACGGCCCCCCCATTAAAATTTTTGGTTTTAGACTAAAGTCACTACAGGACAAAACAGTGTGTCGTTGGCTGCCACTTGTGAAGACAATCTTGGGATATCAAAGTGAGCACCAAGATACCATTGCAGTTAGGAGTGTACGTGATCGACACACTCAAATCAAGGCAAGGGTCATTCTTGGACCAATCTTAGAGTAAGCAAGAGAGCATAGTCTAAGGGAGCAAGAGAGAGAGAAGTGCAAGAGTCAGCAGCGCGCGACGCAGAGAAGTGGAAGTGAAGAGTGCATGGAGAGTGACTAAGGGATTGTGCAGAGAGTGCTAAGATAGTCCCCCCAAGGATCTCAAGCTCCCCTTGCAGTGCCGACAGAAGGTATTCACTCCTCCCCCTTTGTCGAAGCTTGGTGCAAGGTGTGCACAAGGATAAGCTTGAAGCAGGTGGAGGTCTGGTGCAGAGGAGGCTGGCGGCAAGAAGACTTGGGATATTGGGTATTGGTAATTGAGCTCTCTCTGTGTCATTGTGCACAGAAGTATTTGGCTTATATTGTACTTCAACCATTGTAATTATCTTACTGTAATCAAACGGCAGAAGCTTCCAAAGTGTATTTTCTCTTATGGTCTTTATCATTTTCTCCTACAAACCCTCAAACTCCTTCTTGTCAAAGAATCCCCCAACAGAAACAATTAAAAAATTCATCTTTATGATTCATGAAATATAGAATTGTGCATCTACTGCAATCATCAATAAAAGATACATAATATTTTGAGCCTAAAATGGAGGGTTCTTTGCTTGGACCCCACACATATGTGTGAACAAGATCTAATAGCTCCTAATGAATATAGCCTTTTTTATTGAAGGTTATCTATGTGCCTCTCCAAATTTACAAGCTCCATACTTTGCAGATGATATGTTGCTTTGTGATGTTGGGCAATCCAAGTATACTTTGATCCTTGCATATTTCTTTCAAAGTTCTTTCACCAATATGAGAAAGCCTTTTACGCCATACCTTTAATTTAGACAGTGTTTGAGATCAATAGCTAAACAATGCTATGTTCTTGGTGTCTTCCACTTCAAAGGTGAAGAGTCTTCCTGTCTTCTCTCCTTTAGGTATCCTTCTGAATCCCTGCTTGGGGTCTTCCACATATGCTCCATGTCTTTTGAATCTAACCAATAATCCTTTCTCCACAATTTGTTCAACAGTTATGAAATTCTTGGTTATTGTATCTACATACAATAACTTGCTTAGAAGACTGATAATGCCATATGATGTCTTGACATTACCTATCTTTTCCACTAAATGCCTTGTATCATCACCTCTCTGCACTTCATGTTTGTTCTTGGGATCTTCTAAGTCAGAGAGCAATGCTACATTTCCTCATACATGATTGGAGCATCGTGGATTAATATAAAAAGCATCATCCTTACACTGGTTCATTGATAGGTTCATGAGAAGAAGTGAGTCTTCTTGATTTTGATCCTCAATCTAATTGTTGTAATCCTTCCTTCCTCTATATCCACTTTGATAGTTGTTATTGTTGTTGTGATAGTTATTGATTGTATCTGTCTCTATTTGATCCACAACCACCTCTATTGAATCCTCTTCCTCTAGAATATCTTGGGTTCTTGTAGCACTCTTCAGTAATGTTATTAGAATAACCAGATATATTACAAGGTTGAGAAGCTTGGGGGACGCCCCCTGTCACGAGAAAGGAGATAAGGAAAAGAGCTCACACACACACTCTCACTCTCAAGGAGAAGCACACACACAGATTGAGGCAAGGAAGAATGATCTTCATCTTCTTCTTCTATTACATAAAAAGAAATGTACAAGAATGACCTAAAAACAAGAATACAACAAGTGCAATCTATAAAGATCAGTACATAAGGAAAATCCTAATTTCCACGAATGAGTGAGATGGCAAGGAACAAATGTGCCATCACTGTCGGTAGATAAATCTAATAAATCTCAATGAAGTATCCCTGACATATACCAGCGTGACCACTATACATCTTAGAGAAACAAAAAACTGGTATGTTGTGGGAGTGAATGGTGACGACTGGCAGATGAATTCAATCGTCTCGCTAACGGTGCACACAGGGTGACTATGCAGAACAAGTATAATTTTTCCTAAGGTCCGTAGGGTAAAGCGTTTCTATATCTTTCTAATGCGTCAAAATAGGATGGTAAGATTAATGTTTCACTAACTACTTGATCTTTAATGGTTTCAGTTATGTTTAAATCTTCTTGAGAATTATCAATGTTTCTAGCTATTGATGGTGGAAAAAGATCGTCACTATTTTCTGTACTAGGTGGAACAAAGGAAATTAATGGCAATGTTCTAGATAAACTACGATCAAATTCTCTTGTATGCAAATTTTCTTCTACTATCTTATCTTTAGTTAACTCTTCAATTTCTTCAACTGGACTAGGAAATAAAATTTCAAAAGTAGATGGAGGTAGGAAGGTATTACTAGAAGAAGCCTCTTTAGACATAAAGATGAAATGAAACTAGATTAATAATAGATTTCCTATACAAAAGCTATAAGATAATGTTCATAAAATAGTATCCTATACAAACTAAACACTAGATTTTAGCTAAGAAAATTCTTTCACACTTCAAATCTTCAGTTTGTCTTCAGCAGGGCTACAATTCATCTGAAAATCGCATCAGAAACATTAGTAAGCTTTTATAAAAGATTAAACACTCATTTAAATCTTATCATATTAAAAAACTTAATTTAATATAAGATAATTAACTTTTCTTAAACACACACATATATATAAGTACATTTATTTATTTAAACATACACATTGCAACAAAATAATTCATTCATACATTACATCATATAATTCACATAGCTTAATACACTTATACATATTCATACATATTACATATGCTAACATGCATCACATGCATACTAACATACATGCTTGACATAACATACACTAACATATATAAACATGCATACATGCACACTAACATACATGCATGACATAACATACACTAACATAAATGAACATGCATACATAATATACATGCACTAACATAAATGATCATGCACATACATACACTAACATAAATGAACATGCATACATGCACACTAACATACATGCATGACATAAATGCACATGCATTCATGCACATACATGCATAAATAAACATGCATACATACATACATAAACATACATATACATGCATACATAACTTATATACACTAACATAACTCATATGCATATATGCACACTAACATACATGCATGACATAACATACACTAACATAAATGAACATGCATGCATGCACACTAACATACATGCATGACATAAATGAACATGCATTCATTCACATGCATGCATAAATGAACATGCATACATACATGACATGCACACATACATGCATGAACGTGCAAATAAAACTACACTAACATAATTCACATGCATACATGCACATGCATAAGTGAACATGCATACATGCACATGCATAAATAACGGATCATACAACATACAAGCACTAATATACATAACTAACATGCATAAATGTCTAACATGCATTAGCTAAATATACATTTACTAACACCTAACATGCAATAACATAAGCATGCACTAACATGCACATATATAAACATGCATGTACAAACACACATGCAAGTATAACATACATGCATAACATAAATCAACATGCATGCATACACGATATACTCATAACATCTAATATGCATACATTAATTGACATGCATTAACTAACATGCATACACTTCTAACATGCATTAATATAACTTCTAACATTTAACATGCATTACTTAACATCTAACATGCATTACTTTAACTGACATGCCTTATATGCACTAACATCTAACATGGGTACATGCACTTACTAAATGCATTTTTTAATAAGTTTCTAACAAGCTAAGGGTTGAACAAGCTTGGATTAAGGGTAAGAAAAGGAAAGGATAATGAATGGATAAGGAGAAGCTTAGATAAATGATGAAATCTTTTGAGGAAGAAAAGGGTTAATGGCTAAATTGACTCTCCTTTTGGTAACCTAAAACTCACAAAAGAAGTTTAAGAAATCAAATCATATACATGAAAACACTTTAGATAAATAAACACACACATATATCCTTCATACCCTCCATTTCATACCATTCATGTCATTTATCTCAAACAAAACATACTTAGTACATATGCATGACATAATAACATTAAATTATAATGAATCTAAGCTAAAACACTATCACACATACATACACATACATAAATATATATACTTATATTAAAACAAATACATTTAAGAAATAAATATTCACATATAAATATTCATGCACACACATACATAAATAAATACATATACAGTCACACATATATATAAATTCACATACATAAACACATATATATATTTATTTGTACGCAAACATATTATAAACCTAATGTTTCCTAGTATAAATAATAGCATAAAACGAAAAATAAACACATAAAAAATATATATAATCTAAATCATATAATATTTAAAAAATAATAAAAAAGAAAAGAAATAAAATAAGAAACAATAAGAATAAAAAATAGGAAAAAAAACAAAACTCTCTTAGTCTCTCTCTCTCTCTCTCTCTCTCTCTCTCTCTCTCTCTCTCTCTCTCTCTCTCTCTCTCTCTCTCTCTTTGACGGACGGCCCCACTGGCTGCATGGAAAGAGATGGAGGGTAAATAAATAAAAAATAAAAAAGCAAACTAAAAAAAACAAAAAATAATAAAAAAAGAAAGTTCAACTCTCTCTCTCTCTCTCTCTCTGCTGTGCCACCGGCAGAGAAAGAGAGGGAGAGGAAGAAATTAAATGAAAAAAACAATAAAGAAAGGAAATGGAGGGAACAGAAGGAAAAAGAAATCATTAAAGAAGGGGGAGAAAAATGGAAGAAAAGGACACAAAGAAGGGAAAAGAAAAAGGAAAAAATGGAAGGGAAAAGGAGAAATAAATTGGAAAGGAAAAAAAAACAAACGCCTCTCCCATCTCTTTTGTTTTTTTGAAATGCAAGAAAATTATATTAAATGAAGACTATACATTCTGTGCAAGGAGCAAGATCCACAAGCACCCAGGGATTACAAGAAAGAGGCCATGTCAAGCCTTTGGGCTGAGTATACAGAGGCTAATATGTTTCTCCATTTGGAGAATTTTAATACCTTTTACAAGTTCCAGGATACTTTCCTTTTGGATAGAAGGACTAGAAATACATTGAATACATTTGTCAGTGCTTTTCTTGAGAGTTTTAAACAGGGAAGTTAGGAAATTCCTATTGCCATTACAGAAAACCCTATTATTTCTGCTACACCAGATATGCCATAGAATATGACCTCTCCAGATGTTCCACAATAAGATATCCATGTTTCTGCAGCAGCCAAGGATGATGGATTCCTGGCTGAGACCCTGGTACCCTCTGGATGAGAGATAAGACTCGACAATGGCGCAAAACTTCTTAGCATGAGTACAATCAAAGAACAAATGACTAACATCTTCCTCCTTGCCACAGAATGTACAAAGACCTCCATTAATCATAATTTTCATGACTTTGGGACCAATCCACAGACCATTATGGAGCATTAACCATTGAAGATAAGATTGCTTGATATGATCTGGGTAGACCCACAGAGATTTAAACCTGAAAGCCCACTGTTTAGTAGTCCAGTTGCACGCCCATCTTCTATTGAGCTTGGGCACAATATGGTCAATCCTGCCTTTGGCCTTCTTAAACTCTTTTAAAATGTTACAAGCCACTCCAGTAAGGTTGACCTTCTTCCTAATACTTCCATCCAGCTTCTCAACAAGCATCAGTTTGTGGGCCTCCAGGACCTGCATAGAAGAAGCAGAGATGTCAGAATGGGAAAGGAGATCTTGCTCAGACATTACCTCTCCATTGTGAGTAAGGTCCTTCCAGGCTTTGTATCCAGCTTTATGACACTTGTGTTCTTTGATAGCTATGCCACACTTGTTCTCATGAGCAATCCATCCAAACCAAGGAAATTCCTGCAAAACAAACTCAGAGGAGCTGAACAATTCCCTTTTAGGAGTAAAACCAGATTTGGCTCTAAATCAGACATTCCATAACCTATTCACGAGCTGGCTACCAACAGAAGTTATGGGTATAGGGGAAACAATAATATTTATGGGTATAGGGGAAACAATAATATCCCATAGATTGATGTTATTCCAAGCCTTATAGTTAGAGATGTAGAATTTAGACATGTTTCTTTGAATAAGAAGTGCCCAAACATCAGAAGAGTCAATACTTCTCAGGATCCACTTAGCAGCAAGATTGTCTGCCATTTTGGTGGGGCACATGATCCCCAACCCCCCTTGGGATTTTGGGAGGCAGCATATGTCCCAAGAAACTTTGGCAACTTTTTGGTTAAGAGAGTTACCACCCCAAAGAAACCTCCTGGCCAGAGAAATAGCCTGCTCAACCTGATTTTTGGAGGGAGACCAGCAAGCTAAGAAGAAAACAATTTTAGGAAGAACATAGTGATTAAGAATAAAACATCTATGGGCAAGGGAGTTATGAGAATCATACCAAAAAAATAAATGCTTTTTGAATTTTTCCATTACCCAATCCCATCTTTGAGCCAGAGAAATATTAAACCCCATAGGTATGCCCAACAGCCTGAAGACTTCACCATCTTTGATAACATTACACGCAAGACTGGTAATACTGGCAGGAACAGTGTTAGAAGAAGCTTTAAAACCAGTTTTGTTGTGATTGAGTTTAGAGCCACTTGTAACACAGAATAAATTCAGGCATTCAAGAAAAACATTTAGAGAGTCATTGTCAACTTTGAGGACCACATTAGTATCATCAACGAACATTTGTAAGCACAGGGGGGAAGGGGAGTTAGGAATTTCGATACCTTTGATCAAACCTCTCTCCAAAGCATCCCTGACAAGCTAGCCTAAGGAGTCACTAGCAATAGCAAATAGGAGGGGGGCTAAGGGGCAACCTTGCCTAATAGATCTAGACAATTTGAAGGGGTCAGACAGGCGCCCATTTATAGCCACCCTAGAAAAGGCATTACCAAAAAGAGTGCTCACACATTTAATGAATCTTCTCCCAAGACCCAGATCATACAAAGACTGAAGAATAAAATCCCATTCTATTCTGTCATAAGCCTTGTCAAAGTCAATTTTAAAAAAGAAATAGTCCTGACCACTTTCCAAGGCATAGTCCATGCCTTCCCATAAAGAAATTATAGCATCAAGAATGAATCTTCCCTTGATAAAACCTTTCTGCTCTGGGAGGATAAAGAACCTCATTAGAGGGCTAAGTCTTCTAGCAATGGTGGAAGAGAAAATTTTGTAGACAAGCAAGTTATGGGTCTCCAATTGTTGTTCAGGTCTTCTTTGCTGCCTCTCTTGTGAATAAGTTTGATCACTCTAGTGTGCATCGACCATTTTTCCAAAACAAAAAAAATTTGCTCTACAATGAATGAAGGACAAAAGTAAGAGAGATGGACTTCTCTCTCCTCCTGTCAGAAGATAGTCATGAAATGTGTGCACAAATGACTATAGTCTAGAGCAAAGGAAAAATAGAGTACCTGAAAATCACATGAGCTTGTGAGTACGTACTCCCTCTTTATATAGATGAGAGTAGCCCACCATAGCCCAAATTTTCCCTTAGATAACTGATCCATGCAACCTATATTAACTCCTCTTTAAGTCAACAACACTTCAACAAGATTTTAGGCGTGGAAATTTCCTCTATTTGTTTTTCCCAAAAATTCACACAACCAATTAAATATTTACAGGACCATAGACTTTAGATTTAAATACAACGTTTCAATTCCTTTTTATTTATTTAATTATTTTAGAATAAATACAAACCTTTAGAATAAATTAAATTAAACTCATCAATAAATTTAATTATTACCATAACCTTAGTGAAAATAATGACAATTAATCATTAACATTTTTTTAATTTGAAATATTTTGCTAAGGTTCCATTTATTATATTTACCCTATTTATTAACTCATTTATAGACTCAAACCTACTTAATTAATCTCTTAACCATAGGTTTACCCTTCGACTAACTTCAAACCATGTTTTTTAACCCCAACTAATCCATAAACTAATCTTCTAACCTTCCATAACTCTCTAGATTTAATAATTAACCTTTAATTAACCTTGAAATTAAACTAGAACCCTATAAAACATGTTCAAAACCTTCATTTAACCCTTAAATACCCTTGCATTTACTTTCAAAACATAGACAAACCCTTAACTAACCCTTGATTTTTCATCTATACCCTTAATTATATTAGAAAACATCTAGATAAATACTTCCCATCTTGATATTAATCATCTCTTCTTTGTAAGACAATAGTTACGCAATATAACACAGGAGTAGTAGCAGAGAAGATAATAGATATAGGAGAATCTCAACAATTTTCTACTAACAGCAAGTACAAAGATGATGGCGTTGTCCACCCGTGCGCTCTCAAGGTAGAGCTTAAATGGTCATCTAGACAACTCTAGATAGGGAGATACAAGGTAGAGGTATGCTGGCTCAACGTGATATATCAGGTAGTGCAGAATGCATGTATATATAGGATCATGGGTGGCCTTCCGTGGACGGCTATACATGGGCGGTAGAGTGTGGGCGGCCACCGCCCGCGTAATTGTCATACACGGCTTAGACCGGTTGAACCGACCTAACAAATATAAATGATTTCTGACTCCGACAAGGAATATTCTATGGAATATTCCCTTTACCGTCGCGTCGGGGGCGCTGCCCCCGGACCCCCACCAGGGGGCCCGCTGGCCCCCTTGGACCCCCCAGCCGGGGCTGCTCCCCGCTGCCCCGGACCCCCCAATTGGGGACCCTGTTAACTCCCTTTCCTTACAATACCTTACATGGTCCAATATGACCTTCATCCAACATGCAAGTTGGGATTCCCATCAATTGGGTAATGCACGCTTGGCTTCTCCTCATAACGGGGGCCTTACAAAATGTGCATACAATCATGAGGGGTAGACATTGATCATATACTAACACCCCCCTCAATGTTTACCAATGAAAAATCAAGTAGGTTTCGGTCCTATGCCCATCTGTTGAAGATGTCCGTTGAGCTGCTCTCTTCCAAGTGCTTTAGTGAATATGTCAGCACAATTTGCCTCTCTTGGGCAATATTCTAGCTCCACAATTTCATCTTCAATTAGCTCACGAATGTAATGGTACTGTACTTCTATGTGCTTGGTGCGGGCATGAAATACTGGGTTCTTTGCAATAGCCATACAACTTTGATTATCACACTTGAGTACAGTCGCCATATTTGATGGAAAGCCTAGATCTGCAAGAATTCTCCTTAACCAAACTGCCTCACAAGAAGCAAAACAAGCTGCTTTGTACTCTGCTTCAGTGGAGGAGACTGCGAGAGTTGGTTGCTTTCTACTTACCCAAGAAAATATTCCTGAACCAAGTGAGAAACAATATCCAGAAACTGATTTTCTAGAATCACAATCTGCAGCCCAATCTGAATCACAATATCCTTGGAGTGTATCACCTGTGGTATAAAAAATACCAAAATCCAAGGTTCCTACAATGTACCTTAGAATTCGCATTCCAGCATTCCAGTGACTCTCCTTAGGTTTGTTGGAAAACCTGCTTAATACTCCAACAGCATAGCAAATGTCTGGTCTAGTGTTGCATGTTATCATCCATAGATAGCTTATGATTTACCTCCATAGGTGTGCTAGTTGGCTTGCAATCCATCATTCCAAATGCCTTGAGAATCTCTTTGGCATATTTTTGTTGTGAGATGAAAATGCCATCCTTCCTTTGCCATACTTCAATTCCCAGACAAAAATGGAGTAGACCTAAGTCTGTCATTTCAAACTCAGTTCCCAAGCTGATCTGAGTTTGATTGATGAGTTCTTGATGATCTCCTGTAATGATCAGATCATCTACATATACAATGACAACAACTAGCTTGCTATCCCTTTTCATTACATACAAGTTAGCATCAGAAGTACTTCTTTCAAAACCCATATTTTTGAAAAAATGATCTATTCGTTGGTACCAAGCCCGTGGAGCTTGCTTAAGTCCATACAAAGCTTTCTTCAACCTGCAAACTTTATATTCTGAATTGGGCACCTCAAAACCTGGTGGTTGAGATACATATACCTCCTCCTTGAGGTGACCATTCAAAAATGCAGATTTGACATCCATCTGGAAAATAGGCCAGGCCTTTTGTGCAGCTACTGCAAGTACCGTCAGAATAGTTGTCATGCGTGCTGTTGGTGAAAAAGTTTCTTGAACATCAAATCCTTCGATCTGTGAAAAACCCTGTGCAACTAATCTTGCCTTATACTTTTCTAATGTTCCATCTGCTTTATACTTAGCTTTCCAAATCCATTTAGTACCTATTACCTTCTTCTTTGGCGGCAAGTCAACTAGATCCCATGTATCATTTTTGAGTATACTATCATACTCTGACTGCATTGCTGCTCTCCAACCTGGATCATCAAGGGCTTCTTCAATGGTGGTAGGTTCCTTTATCGAGCCCATGATATCTGCCATTAGAGCCATGTTAACAATGTGTTCTGAGGCTCTTCTTTGCTCCTCTATTCTCTTTGATCTTCGTAATCCATCCGATGATGATTCTGGTACATCTACATGTGGATTGTGATCATCAAAGAGCTGTTGTGCCCACTTCGGTAGTGGCTTACGCTGTGCAGCTACAACTGGTTGGCTTTTTATTGAGGAAATTTCTCCATCAGATGTTTCCTCCTCCTCAACTTTAACGTGTCTTTTGATAGGCACAAGGTGAGATATTTCTCCATTTGATGAGATAGTAGATTTACCTTTATATGATTTCTGCACCACTCTTATTGAAGTGAACTTCGAGTCCACGATCTGTTATTGCAGAAACTGACAACAAATTTCTTTTGAGTGTAGGTACATAGAGAACATCAGATAACTTTTTCTCAACACCTGGAGAAGTGATAAAAGAGATGGTTCCAGTTCCTTCGGCTGGACACTTGGAGTCATTTCCCACCACTACATTGATGGATTCCCGCAGAGGCACTAGGGAACTATACCAATCCTTTTTACAGGTCATATGGCGAGACACTCCACTATCTAAAGTCCATGGTTCATCAACACGAGCTTGAGCAGATGAACATACCTCTTCAATAGCTACCCAAAGTTCCAGCTCTGTGTTGTTTGCAGACTCTTTGTTCTTCCATGATGATTTTACAGTCCCATTCCTTTCATCAGCTTGCTTCTTTCTGCAATCCTTGATGGCATGGCCTTTCTTTTCACAATAGAAGCAACTTCCTGTGAACTTTTTCTTCTTTTGCTTCTTCTTTGATCCCTCAGAAGAGCCTTTACCTTTTGCATTTGCTGAGAATGCAGCATCAGTTGTACTTTGCCGATTCTTCAGCCGCATCTCTTCTTCTAAAAGCATCGCACAAAACTCTTCAAATGTAAGAGGAGTTGGCCTTACCTGAGTGTTAAGGGCTGTTACTAATCCATCATACTTTGCTGGAAGAACACGTACAGATCTTCGATCCAGCTCTTCTGGTGTTATAACAACACCAACTGCAGCCAATTGATCCTGAAGATGCTTTATCCGTTTGATAAAATCTTCAGCCTTTTCAGAATCAGAATGCTTTTCATTTGCCAACTGGTTTTCTAAATTCTGTATCCTAGTGTGGTTCTTGGTCTCATATTGTCGAGCCAATATGCCCCAAGCCTCATGTGCTTTAGTAGTATGTTGAACTAAAGTAAGCACAGAATCACTTACACTAGTGACAATCGCACATAATGCATCAACATTCCGCCTCTTCCAAGCTCGTAGAAGATCTAGATCTGGCTAAATCATCAATCTTGAATTTGCTGGATCTTCAACTGGTATAGGCTCTGGATCCAATCCCATCAGTCCCATGACAGTGTCAAGTAATTCATAGGAGTCCAAAATTGCAGAAATTTTGAACTTCTAGAGTGTATAGTTGGTTCCATCCAGCTTCCCTTCAGTGAATGCAGGTGGACGAATTCGAATAGGTGCAGCATTAACATTAGTTGAAGCACCAAGACTAGTGTTCGACGATGAAGCCATCATGTAATCACTCGAATAATCTACTGATATTCTAGTTTGCTAGTAGGCTAAAATAGTGATACTTCTCAAGCTATTCGAACCTTACAGCTCTGATACCATGTAAGAAAATAGTTATGCAATATAACACAGGAGCAATAGCAGAGAAGATAATAGATATAGGAGAATCTCAACAATTTTCTACTAACAGCAAGTACAAAGATGATGGCGTTGTCCACCCCTGCGCTCTCAAGGTAGAGCTTAAATGGTGATCTAGACAACTCTAGATAGGGAGATACAAGGTAGAGGTATGCTGACTCAACGTGATATATCAGGTAGTGCAGAACGCATGTATATATAGGATCATGGGTGGCCTTCCGTGGACGGCTATACATGGGTGGTAGAGCATGGGCGGCCACCGCCTGCGTAATTGTCATACACGGCTTAGACCGGTTGAACCGACCTAACAAATATAAATGATTTCTGACTCCGACAGGGAATATTCTATGGAATATTCCCTTTACCGTCGCGCCGGGGGCGCTGCCCCCGGACCCCCACCAGGGGGCCCGCTGGCCCCCTAGGACCCCCCAGCCGGGGCTGCTCCCCGCTGCCCCGGACCCCCCAATTGGGGACCCTGGTAACTCCCTTTCCTTACAATACCTTACATGGTCCAATATGACCTTCATCCATTATGCAAATTGGGATTCCCATCAATTGGGTAATGCACGCTTGGCTTCTCCTCATAACGGGGGCCTTACAAAATGTGCATACAATCATGAGGGGTAGACATTGATCATATACTAACATTCTTGTCCTGCAAAAAATTAAAATCAAACATTAGTCAAACTTATCATAATTTAACCAAACTTACATCAATCAATTAATCTTTTAATTTCAGCAATATTCTAAGAATAATAAATTCTTTCCGACATCCACCCCCTCTAAACCTGCACATCGTCCAGATGGGCCAACCTGCAGATTCAAGTGGAACATATCAAATTCTTTTGAAAATAAGTTTTAAATTTTTCAAAATTTCATTTTATCATGCATTCATACTCTGTGCAATTAAAATGATTAGCACAAATCATCTAAAAAAACAAAGTAGATATAAGTCATATAAATATCATGTCATATGGAACCAACTTCCATGTATCGTTTCCAAAAAGTGCATCCATCTCCTCATCCATAGCTTTTTCCCAATCTGCAATAAGCAAGCATTTATAAGAATAAATCATAAGTTTCATAGTCTTTCTGTTCATGTAACTTGCTTAGAATAAGTTACTTATCTTGCATAACAGCATATACCAAAACTTTTTTCATCAGATAATAGACTTATATGCCTCCTACTTTTATTTCCTATGGTCTAACTCTCCATTCATTTCTTTTTTATATCATTTTTCTTTTGCTTTATTACTTCATCCCAACTCAGCTTTTTATTTATTTTTCACAAATCGGCCTATATCGAAATTGGGTGCGACTCTTGGACTTGTCCACCCGGCCAAGTTTATGCCACTTGTCTGCCAACCCGGCATAGCACATGACAAAACTATGTCAGCCCTACATGAAATCGACATCAACTCGTGGCTCTGATTGCCCGACCAGAGTAACTCCACCCGCCTACCGACCGATGCACGTGCATGACAACATAAAGGTTAGGCCTATGGTGAAACTAGCGTCAGCTCGTGGCCTTGATCACCCGACCAGGGTTGTTCCACCCACCTACTAGCCCAACATAGCACACCAACTATAAACACATACATATATGCTACTTGGGTATGAAGTTTTATTTTTTTAATTCATTTAGAGGTAAGATCTCATAAGGAATAAATAGCAAGATACAAAAAATCCCACTTACTAATGGATAAAATTTTCAGCATATACATGTATTCAAAATAAGGCCACCATTTCTTTCACAAGCTTCCAATTCCAAAATTTCTATTTAACTATCTGACTCAGTTCATATAAATACAAGTTTTCATGCTTCAATCATAAATATATCAGATATTTTAACATCTTATTCAACTTGATTTTTTTAAAATAAATTTGAACATATCCTTTTAATCCATGCAGTAATGCCATGCATATACACAAAAAAACAAAGAATCTTTAATCAAAATTGTTTCACCTGATTTTAAAAACATATTTTAATCATCATCTTCATCTTCATCAGCATCATCATCAGCATCAATCTCGTCAATCTCATATTCTTCATTATTTCTCTTCTTAAACAATTTAACTCTTTTACCTGCAATCAAATTCTTCAACAAAGAACCATCAAATTCTCTAAGTTTAAATGTACCATTATCAAATACAGTTACAACTACATACGGACCAAACCATCTTTTAATTAATTTCTTCCTAGCATCATACTGAGTGTCAAAAGTACTATCATAAACTAATACCCAATCATCTACTTCTATAGTACGAGGTCTAAGTCTATGTTTTTTATCAAAATAGATTTTATTTTTAAGATGCGATTCTCTAACTTTTTGAACAGCTTCTTCAATCATTTTATTTCCTAGATTTAACTGCATAATCCTAACAGAAACCAGATCTTCACGAGTCATCTCATTATTCCACGGAAGCGTCATCCATGAAATAATCTGGATTTGGATAGGAAAAATCGGCTTCTGACAGTACATTAGTTCTGCAGGCATAAATCCTGTAGATCTAGTATATGTCATCCTGTCTGCCCACAGTGTGAAAGGAAGGAATCTAGGCCACTGCATTGTATCACCATTGCAGGCCTTAGAAATTGCCTTCACAATAGAGGGCTGACCCCGTTCAATCTTACCATTAGACTCCAGATTATAAGCAGTAGTGAGAGATAGACGAATCCCATGCTGGTCAAAGAATTCTCTAGCCTCTCTAGCATCTAATTCACCCCTATCTGCTACTATCTTTTCTACATAGCCAAATCTAGAAAATACTTCTTCTAACAAAAATTTGCATACATTATAAGTAGTTTTAGTACGAAGAGCTCTACCCTCTACATGATTAGTCAATTCTTCCCTAGCTAAAACTGTACATCTCATCCTATCTAAACCTTTAGGCATAGTCACTAAATCAACTACCCACTTGTAATGAATACAAGGAGGATAGGTAGGGTGCAAAGGTTCTCTATGTCTAACTGACAAATGTACCTGACAAGTAGTACAAGAACTTACAAAGTCACGTATATTCACATACATACCTGGCCACCAATAAGCTTCTCTAATTTTATCATAAGTCACATAGAAGCCTTTATGTCCTACCCAAAGAGTTTCATGCATATCTATCATAACTCTATTTTGAAGATTTTTATTTCCTAAAACTCGTTGAGGATATCTAATTTTCACTTTTGCATGACGCCAAATAAAACCATCTTTTAGAAAGAAATTAAATGCATGTTTCCTGATGTCTCTAAATCTATTAGCTGACCAAACAGGTAATTGCTTCAAAGTGCTAAGATAATATCCTATATCATACCAAATTCCCTCATACTCATTTTCATTAAATTTTTCATACACATAAACATCAGAAATATAATTAATCACATTTAATTCAGTTTGAGTCATGTCATCATCTTCAAACTTAGCCCTAGAAAGAATATTTGCAACAGAGTTAGTTCACTCAAAAATTCATCTCATACTTTCACATATTTCTATAAACTTATTTCAAAAAAGTTATTCCAAAATCATAACCTTACTTCTTCATTTATTCAAAACACATTAGTAGGTATTTATAATTTTAATACAAGACATCAAAAATTTCTTGCATAGATAACTGTTAAAGTGTTTAAACGCGGTGTTCTAACTGTCAGAATGCGTTTAAACGGTTATTGGGTTCTTGGGAGTGGTAGGGGTTTGTTAGACAGAGGCTCTGTACTTGGTTCCCAAACTAACCGCTTCACACTCAGCAATACATTGACATTCAACTCTATCAAGACTCTGTTACATTTATAAGCTTACAGTCCCGATCAAACTTGTTCAAAGTGTACCAATTACACTAAGTTGCCATACTGTTCCGCACACAAACTTACTGTACTACAAGAGAACAGGGATCGTAATTCAACCTTACCGAATAGGTACATCTAACCAACAACACCGAGGACAACAAAATACAACTCAGGGTTCTCAGAACACTGCCGCAACTATACAGACTTCATTCACAGGTTCCGTGTATTACAAGAAGAGCGACATCGTGGTACGCATAATTCAATAGAACAAAGACGACAGAAACCTTGCAAAATAACTCGCTCAGACCAACAGTCGGTTGATCTCATTGAACAACTATGAAACTAACAACCCGCACAAGTGTCGATAGCAAAAAACAGAAACGAGACAAGATGCTTCAAATTACCCCAACTCGACACACATTAACGTTACAGCTCAATCACCAGACGGACAGTCTGGTGATTCCACGAATCGTCACAGTAAATCACAATCCGAATAGACAACAAGACACGGAGGCATACATAATACCCAGAATACTCAGAAAGTAGGCAAGCAAATACTACAGCAACGACACAGACAATCACCCAGACGGACAGTCTGGTGATTCCATGAATCGTCACTGAGCATCTCTTTTCATTGCTTTATATAAAAGATTACAACTGTCAGTGTAACAACTTTTCGCGTGTGCGAACAAAAGATTCAGTTATACAGCTCCCAATCCGGCGGCCGACTAACACTGGCACGCACGGTGGACTCGAACCCGCAGGTTTTACAAAATTACTGTTCATCTATAATTCCTTCTAAGTACATAGATCGTGCTAGCCTAAAGGTTCGGGCGATTTTCTTTTTTAAAGTTTCTAACATTTGTTTGAGGGTGTCCGGTTCTACTAGTTGCGCATCTACTCTTACAGAACTTAAAGCTATAGCTTCGGTCAGCAAAATTTCTGCTTGCGTCTGCAGAAAGGCTTCTTGTAGGTAGAAATCATTCGACAAAGCCGCATCTTTGGAGATCTTCATCTCTGCAACTTGTTTTTCCATTCTGACTACTCTTTCTTTTTTATTTTCCAGCTGATTTTCCCTTCTTTCGATTTCTTGATTCTAGAACTGTATGGTTTTGGAGTATGCGTCCCTTTCTCTTTGGAGATCTGTTATTAGTTTCTGTGTTTGAGCTTCCTTGGTCAAATAATGTTTGAGCATTTTGTTGACATCTGCTAAAGCCTCGTTTGTTCTATGGAGTTCTTCTTCTGTTTTCATAGCTAGATCATGCTGTTCTTGGCCTTTCTGTACCACTTCGTCTAGCTGCACTCTGGTTTCTTCTAGCAAATTTCCTAATGCGATTCTTGCATCTTCTTTGTCCTGTAACTCTTGCTTCATTTTACTGGTTTCGGCATTTGCATTCTGTAATGATTCTTCTTTCTCTGTGAGCTCAGCCACCGCCGCATCTCTCTGACTGGTAACCATTTCTTGTTCGGCAATTCTGGCCTGTAATTCCTTCAACTGTTCTTGTAGGGATTGGTTTTCCGCTTTGGCTACTAGCAATTCTTCTTGTAAGGGGCTAATGTCGGCCTCCCGTATATCTACTTTATGTTGGAATTCATTGCGAATACTTTCTGTTACATGCTTCATTTGCGCAGGTAGTTGTTGCGATAAATTAATGAGCAGTTGCCCCATTGAAGCTAACTCAGAGAATACAGGGATGGATGGGAGTGGAGGAGGGGGACGAGGTTGGGAAGAGGATGCGGTGAGGAGTTGCTTTGAGTTTGGTGGAGAGTAGTTAGGTGATGAAGATGAAGAAGCTGCGGGTTCGTCGGGTACATTGGTTGGAATAGGAAGGATGGGGTTGAGCGGAGGTTCCAGTGGTGGAGTGGGGAGGACAGAGTTTGGTTGTGTTACCTATGATGTGGTATGTTGTGTGTCAACTGTATCAGCAACTGTAGATTCTACTGCTCTAAGCAGTTCGTCGAAAACATCCTTAATGCCCTATTCTTCATCTCTTTGTTTTTCTGTCTCTGATTGTTGCTGTGATGCCTCTTTTGACGAGCTTGTGTCGGCTTCAGTGTGATCCTCGTGTTCTTGTTGCCCTTCTGATGACGATTGCAGGAAGATTCGTGCTGCATAGATGTGGCGATATCATGGAGGGTTTCTTCGTCTTGCTTTTCTTCTTCTTTGTTATTTCCTTCGGCTGAACCCTGTGCTTCACTTTCAGATGAACTGATTCTAATTCTTTTCCTGCGGAAGAGTTGATTTAGTCCTTCTTCGTCTTCTTCATCATCCTCCAATAATTGCACAAACTCTTCATGGCGTAGGACTGGGCCTCTGGGTGGTGGTTGTGCTGCAAGAATGGCCGGAAACACGACGGATAGGATATGAGGGAGTCTCGATCTTAGCATTCCTCCCTTGTTTACCTGTTTGATGATTGCCACACATTCTTTGTGAATGTGGTGGAAGAAGTACGACGCAGAATTCACTGGTTCTCGAGCAGCTAAATCAATAGCAGAGTAGAATGGACGCGATATTCCATAAGTACGTTTCTGTAGGTTCAGGATAGCTACTAAGAACTGAAGGGCGGATCTCTCAGGTTCCGGTCGACATAGGATCGGGTATTCATTTGAGGAGTATCTAGGGAATCGTTTGATCATGGTTGCTATTGGCAGATTCGGGCCATTTTCCCGACCTTGTCGAGGGAGTCGAAACGCATCAGCAAATGCCTGGAAGGTGATTACGGTATGGGATGGTAGGGAGGTGATCGGCCAACTCTGCTCGTTGGCAGGAGCGGCAGCGATTGCAGCGATTATTTCGGCAAAAAACGGGTGGGATTCCACTGAATGCCAAGGCAGTTCAGCGAAATTGGATAACCCACGGGTGCGCAAGAACTCTCCTACCGCAGTAGGGATTCTGTCACGGAAAGCGGCATAGTTTGCCAGAGCTTCCATGGCGCACACGATGACAGCAAGCACTAAACGCAAACGCACAGGGTATACACAGTCACACAAATCACGCAAGCACAATAGCGATTTTCGGCGAAACGAAGAAGGTTAAGTAGATGCACTGCAGTGGAGAGCAATCAAAATTAGTAATCATGGCGCGACGTTGAGATTATAGCTTCATAACTTCGGTAGACATGCATGAGCAGAGTCGATAAGGCAAGGCGGTTGTTGAGCATCATTAGGTAGCAAAACGAGGATATTTACAGACTTATTTTATTAAGCACGCAAAAAGAAAAGAAAAGAAAAGAGAAGGAAACGCAAAATGCACGGCCAATCCGCGAAACGTTCAGTGCGGATCCGATGCTTGGTTATACGGCCGCAGCTTTGAACCATTTATCACCTTTGGAAGGGGTATCCCGATCAAAGTAGTCAATCGAAAAGTTGCTGGGCCTAGTTGTTTAGAAATCCGGTAGGGGCCAAACCATCGCAACTTGAATTTGCCAGCAGAGCGATTCGACTTTGCGTTGTAAAAGAGTACAAGTTGTCCTACCGTAAAAATTGGAGTCTTTAGATATCGATCATGTGTTCGAGCTTGTCTTAGCTGTACTTCTTGAATAGTCAAAAAACTGTGCCATCGATGTTTGTCTAATTCTCTGAGTGTATCCAACCGAAATGACAGAGATTCTTCTGGTAGCAGTTTCTAAGTGATTGCTACTCGTAAACTTGGCACAACTATCTCCATCAGTGCTATGGCTTCCAATCCGTAAGCTAATTTGAAAGGAGTTAATCCTGTTGCTACCTTATATGTAGTCCGGTATGCCCATAATACTACAGGTAATAGTTGATCCCATCTTTTTGGTGCTTCCATAATCAATTTTCGAACCATATTCAACAAAGTTTTGTTTGTACTTTCAGCCAGACCATTAGCACGAGGATAATAAGGAGAACTAAACTTATGCGTGACCTGGAACGAATGTGTGAGTGCTTTCATTAAATTGTTGACAAAATGAGTGCCTTGATCTGTAACAAGTTCCAACGGTAACCCAAAACGTGGAAAGACATCTGTTAGCAGACACTTTGCTACCGCAACAGCTGTAGCAGACCATAAAGCCCAGGCTTCTGCCCATCTAGTAGCATAATCTGTACATGTCAAAATATAACGATTATTACTGAGGATTGCCGGTGGTGTAATAGGTCCAATGAAATCTAAACCCCACTTCTGAAAAGGTTCCAAAGGCAGCACAGGTTGTAGAGGGAAAAAATGGTGTGGTAACGGTTGTCCAAATCTTTGACAATTATCACAATTTTTGACAAACCGCAATACATCCCTGTACATAGTAGGCCACCAGAGTCCTCTCTGTAGAATTTTCCGGTGTGTTAAGTCTGCAGCAAAATGGCCACCGGAAGGAATTGAATGAGCCAAAGTAACAACTGAGTTACCTTCGTGAGGAGGAATACAACGAAGTAAAATTCCAGTATGATCCACATAGTATAATTCTCTAGCAATCAACTGAAATCGTCGGCTGAAAACTGAAATTTTCCTACGTATTGCAGTAGAAGTCTGAGAAGGGAGGCATCCATCAGTAAGAAAGGTCAAAATTTGATCACAGTATGTAGATGGCATAGGTGGGTCTGCATCATCATCATGAGTTGGTTCAGAAACATAAATTGCTGGTGTCGTGTCATCAACACCGACCGGAGCTTCACCGGAATCTAAGCGAGAAAGAAAATCTGCTAAGGCATGTGAACTGCCTGGCTGATGAATAACTTTGTAGTCAAACTCTTGTAAAAGCAGAACCCAACGTGCTAATCGACCTCCTAGATGTTGTTGTCGAACCAGATAAACAAGTGGAGCATGATCTACATGGAAAGTAAATTTACGGCCCAGCAAATAATGCCTGAACTTCTTGACAGAATATACTAGACCTAGACATTCTCTTTCTGTTACAGAGTAATTCTTTTCAGTAGGGGCCAATCTTCGACTTGCATAGTACACTGGTCTGAACCACTTATCGGTTTGTTGCATTAGAACGCTGCCAATTGCTATATCTGAAGCATCAACAAATACATGGAAGGGGCGATCCCAGTCGGGAGGCTTTAAGATGGGAACCTGTATTAATAAACATTTTAAACGATCAAATGCTATCTGACATTCCTGAGTCCACTCAAATTGTCGAGGAGTCTTGGTGATTAATCGGTTCAGTGGTATCGCCAAATGAGCAAGCCGCCGTAAGTGCCGACCATGCCATCTTACTTGGCCCATGAAGCGCATTACTTCCTTAGGTGTAGTGGGCGCAGGTGCTTCTAACACAGCTGTAATTTTATCTGGATCCACCTGTATACCTTGTGCAGATACAATGTGGCCAAGTAGCCTTCCACATGAAACTGCAAACACAGATTTGTTTGGGTTCAAACAGAGTCTGTATTCTCTGCACTTTTCAAAGCAACACCGTAAATGGAACAAGTGTGCTATTGTTTTACCAAATAACGAAAAATCATCAAAATAAACTTGCATAAACGAGGTAAGGTAAGGGGACAATATTTCTTGCATGCATCACTGAAAGTACTAGGTGCATTTCTTAATGCAAACCACATAACAGTACACGCGAAAACACCCCAATTGGTAATGAAGGCGGTCTTCGGTATATCCTGTTCAACCATTCTAACTTGATTATACCCACTGTATCCATCTAGGAATGAATACATTTCATGTCCTGCTACTCTATCAAGCATCGTGTCAAGAAAAGGTAGCGGGAAGGGATCAGGCACTGTAGCTGCATTCAGCTTCTAGTAGTCTACACATATTCATAGCTGCTTATTCTTTTTAGGTACAATAACAATTGGTGAGATCCATTCAGCGTGCTCCACTGGTACAATGAATCCAACCTTTAATAACCTATCCAGCTCTACCTTTACCTGTGATGCATAATTTGGATTCATCCGGTAGCTGGGTTGCTTGATTGGTCTTGCTTCTGGCTTCAGCATGACCCTGTGTTGGTAGATGCGCGGGTCCAGTCCTTTCATATCTTTGTAATCCCATGCAAATACATCAGAGAACTCTTGGAGTAGCTGAATTAAGTCCGCTTGAAATAATTCCGGTAAGTTTTCCTTTATCTTGACAGGACGCGGATAGTCTGCATCTCCTAAATTATAAGTGATCAACTGATCCTCTGGAACATAAAATTGTCGGGGCTTCTCTGTATTGTCAGCTGGCTTAAAAAGTTGTTGCAGTTCAGCGTCATCTATGGCAGTAGTATCTTCCTTCTTATCTTCTTCTGTTACAGGCATCACCATACAAACTGCGGGATTCCAATTATCTACAATAGATTGTAGATCAACAGTTCCTAAGGAAATCAAATCAATATTGTTCTTTAAAAAGTCTTCTTCTTCATCATCTGACAACCCATCTAACATATGAACTGGTTTTGCAAAATATGGTCTAGCATGCAATTCGCAAGGCTGTATAGCATCTAGTTTTACAACATATTTACGATTATTATCCTTGAAGGTGAGTTCCTGTGCAGACCAATCTTGTATGACCATAGCTTGCTTCAGCCAAGGACGGCCAAAAAGAAGATTATAATCAAGGGTGGATTCTGGTAATTCTAAGACGACAAAGGTCATTTTAAATGTTGTACCCTGCAAAGTTATTGGTACATTCCGGACAAGTCCTACTGGATGGACTCTAGACTGGTCAGCCATTCTGACAAAGAACTGAGCTGGTTCCATTTCGGACCATCCTAACTTTTTACACAGTGCAACAGTAGCAATGTTGACACCAGATCCTCTATCAATTAATACATGTGTGATTTTATGACTTTTATACCATACCGTAATTAAAGGGACTGAATGATCGACTATAGAATCAGGTTCTGGTTGCACTGTGGCTGTTCCTGGTACTAGTGCAAGTAATTGGCCCAAAGGAAGAGTAATGGATGCTTTAGATAAAATTTCCCAGGCCTTTTGTGATTGAATTGTATTTTCCACAGATTCTGAAGATGATGCGCTGGCTGAAGATGATGTATGTGCTGAAGATGATGTGCCTGCTGATGGAGAGTGTTAATCTCCAAAAGAACAAGTTAACCTTGAAATTAGACCACCTCTATATCAAGATTAACTTTAGACTCCACCAAACTTAGAGATCATTCACCAAGTTATCAGAAAAATTGAAAGTTCTGAAAAATTCAACTTCTCAGAAAAGTCTGCTGCAGATTAGTCACTCATTGACTAATCAATCCTGTAAAGTTTTTGACAAAACTTTGCACACCACTTCGCCTTGAGATTGCGCAACTTTACCAAGTTAAATTTCTCAAAATGATTGAGTATACTTTGAGAAATCATACAAACAAGTTACCTATGTATAAAACATCTTCTCTGCAGTAGCGACTTTGATACCTATAACTTCTTAGCACTGGTTCTCACAATGTTGAACCCGTTTGATCAAGATCTTTTAGCCATAGATGGCTTACCTTCCAACTTAAATTTTAAGCCCTCACTTGTGCAAAACTTTACACCACACACTGAGAAATCTTCATTTCTTTGAACATGAAATCTGCGCCAGTTTTGTCGACTCTGAGAACATCTTCACATATGAATGTTCCTAAACAAAATTCTCTCAGCCTGATTGCAATTAACCTCTCAAATTCTAGCCATAGATAGATTAGCTATGGACTTAGATACGTGCAAAAGGATTCTTCAAAAGATTAAGCACAGAAGGAGAATGGGAGAGAAAATCGACGCGCAGAAATCTACAACATTTCCTTCTTCATTACTTTTCATGCATATGGTTGATGATACACACAATGTTCATCACCTATCACCTATTGTCTTCTCTATCTGATCTATATCACTCTCCCCTATCTATGAATACGTATCTGTCGATATATATACGAGTCTAACTCGTCATCTTTTTCAAAATACATTGAACTATTTACAAGAGTAATATACAAAAGAAACATTTCTGATTCCATTTTCTTCCTTTGAAAGTAATCTTCATTCTTCCACATATCTTCTCACTTTGATCTTCATACAATCACTATTGATGATTGCTCTGCTCCAACAGCTCCCCCTCAATCTTCAATTGTGATTACCTGCATCTTCTTTATTCCTGCCATATCTTTAAACCTCTGCAATTTAGGTCCATCCAAACTTTTAGTCATCATATCTGCAAGTTGATCTTTTGTAGGAGTGTGTATGACTTCAATTTCCTTCTCAATGACCTTCTCTCTCAGAAAATGATACTGTATTTCAATATGCTTAGTTCTAGCATGAAATACAGGATTAGTTGCCAAGTATAATGAACTCATATTGTCTCCACAAATAATAGGAGTACTCTGAATCACATCAAAAACTTTCAAAAGTGTCTTTAGCCATATTACCTCTTTTGTAGCTTCCACCATACCTTTATATTCTGCCTCTGTGGATGACAAAGCAACTGTATGTTGCTTCTTAGAACACCATGAAATCAATTTGTCTCCTACATAGCACAAGTATCCATGTGTTGATCTTCTATCATCCACATTACCTGCCCAATCTGCATCACTATATATCTTGATTCTTGTATCTGAAGTAAACCCATAGTACAACCCTTCTTTGAGTGTACCCTTGATGTACCTAAGTACTCTTTGTCCTGCAATCCAATGTTCCTTTCTAGGACAATGCATGAATTGTGAAAGCACACCAACTGCATATGACAAGTCAGGCCTTGTCAATGTAGCATAAATCAAGCTACCAACCAAACTTTGATAGAGTTTCATATCTCTGAACTCTTCTCCTCCAAACCTAGACAATTTATGGTTCACTTCCAAAGGTGTAGGTGCAACCCTGCAATCTTCCATTTTAAATTTGGTTAGCAAATTTTTAAGATACCTTTCTTGGGTCACATATACTCCATGTTGAGTATAAGAGATCTCCATTCCCAAGAAGAATGATAGGTTCCCCAAATCACTGATTTTGAACTCTTTCTCCATCTGCTTCTTGATCATTTGTATCCCCTTATCATCTGTTCCTGTAAGTATTATATCATCAACATAAATACACACATAAATGAACCCATCTTCACTTGCTTTGACTAGCAAGCTACTATCTGCCTTTGATGCTTGAAATCCAAGATCATTCAAGAATTTCACAAGCCTATAATTCGCAGCCCTTGGGGCTTGCTTCAACCCATACAAAGCTCTCTTGAGCTTACACACATAATTTGGACTCACTTGATCTTTGAATCCATCTGGTTGCTCCATGTAGACTTCATCTGAAATGTAACCATTCAAGAAAGCATTTTTAACATCTAATTGAGACAACTTCCAACCTTTACAAGCAGCAATTGCAATGAGTGTCCTGATGGTTGTCATCTTTGCCACAGGACTATAAGTCTCATCATAGTCCACTCCATATGTCTGTGCATACCCTTTCACAACAAGTCTAGCTTTGTACCTAGACACACTTCCATCTGCAAATCTTTTAGTCTTGTAAACCCACTTACAACCAATGATTTTCTGACTATTAGGTTTAGGAACCAAATCCCATGTTTGATTCTCTATCAATGCATCATACTCCTCTTGCATAGCATCTTCCCAATTCTTCTTCCCTTTGGCTTCTTCATATGTAGAAGGGTCTTCATCTGCTTTTACCAAATAAGCATAATCTTTAGTAGTCAAGAATGAAGTGTCATAGCTATACCTTGTAGGTTGCCATTTGTGCCTAGATGACCTCCTAACTTCTGCACTTCTTGAAGTTTCTGGTTCATCACATTCTGGATCAAACCTTGGCCTCTCTTCAACTTCAATCTGCACTTCATTACTCTCACTTTCATCAAGTAATTGAACCTTTGCTTTACCTTTCCTTTGTTCCACTACTTCTTCATCATCTGCATGTACATTATATTTACCTGCATACCAAGTACCTTGCTCATCAAATGTAACATCCTTGGATACAATAAATTGCTTTGTGGATGGACTCCACAACCTGTATCCCATTTGCTTATCATCATAGCCAATGAATACATACTTTTCTGCCTTAGGCTCCAACTTATGCCTCAATTGAGATGGCACATATGCATATGCCAAGCATCCAAATATTCTGCAATGATCTAAGGTAGGTTTCTTACCCCACCAAGCTTCATATGGTGTCATACCCTGCAAAGCTTTACAAGGCAATCTATTAACCAAATATGTAGCTGTATTAATAGCCTCAGCCCACAAATAATTTGGGCAATTCTTCTCTTTCATCATGGACCTTGCAAACTCAACAAGAGTCCTATTTCTTCTTTCTGCTACCCCATTTTGTTGAGGAGAGTACCTGCAAGTAACTTCTCTCTTTATACCTGCATTCCACAAATAATCATTGAACTCATTTGAAAAATACTCTCCCCCTCCATCTGACCTTAGTCTCCTCAATTTTTGACCTGTAATCCTTTCTGCATATGCATGATAGTGTTTAAATGTATTAAACACTTCTGACTTTTCCTTAATCACATAAATTGTGATCCACCTGGTAGCATCATCAACATATATGACATAATATCTTGAACCATTTATACTAAAGTCCTTTGAAGGACCCCACACATCTGTATGCACCAATTCAAGTCTTTCTGAATACATAAACCCATGCTTGGAATAGGATTGCTTATGAGCCTTACCTAATTGACATGCCTCACATCTGTATGTCATGTGTTGACCTGCAATGTTAGGCATTCCAAGCACTGAATCATTGTTAATCATTTCTTTGATACCTCTTTCATTAAAGTGTCCAAGTCTTTTGTGCCAAAGATCCAATTCTGACACCTTCTGCTCTCCATATGTGAACATAGCATGTCCAACATTTCCTTGTACCTTCAATGTGAAGAGCCTTCCTTCTTTCTTTCCTGCAATAACTTGTTTATACCCTTGACTAGGGTCTTCCACATAAACTCCATCATTTGTGAACCTTACCTCATATCCTTTTTCCACAATTTGACCTACACTGATCAAATTCTTTGGAATTGTGGGAACATAAAGTACCTTACTCAGAAGAGTGCTCCCATCCTTAGCTTTGACTGAACCAATTGACTTTACCTTATGCTTTGTATTATCACCTGTCTGCATTGTATGATTAATTGCATTGTGATCTAGGTCAGTCATCAAAGCAATATTTCCACTCAAATGATTACTACATCCTGAATCAATATAAAACACTCTCATGTCCTCATGTGAGGTTTCACATGTATTCATAATGAGAGTTGAATCCTCCTTCTGATCTGATGCATAGTTGTAGTAGGTGTTATTATAGGATTGACTTTGGAAGCTTCTTCCACCACCTCTTCCAAAAGAATTCCTACCACCTCTACCTCTGAAATTTCCTCTCTGAAATCTACCTCCTCTTCCTCTTTGATTAAAGTTCTGATAATTACCATTGTTTTGATTATTATGCCAACAATCATGAGATAGATGATTGGTCTTACCACATATCCAACAAGCTCTTGCATTCTCTTTGTTGTTTCTGCCTCTTCCTCTACTTCTGCCATTTCCTCTTCCTCTTATGAAGTTTGCTTGGTTTGATGTACCTTCTTCTTCACCTGATTGTTGCTTCCCTTTGTTGGCTTTCTTCTTGTCTTTAGAATACATTGCATGACCTGCACTCTTATCAACATCTCCTTTGATATCATTCTCAAAAGTTAGCATATGACCTAACAATTGATTCAAATCAGGAGTAAAGTGATCTAATGAAAGTTCTGTAGATAAAATGAAAGGCTTCCATTTCTCATCTCCTCTTAGTCCTGTGAGTATTTGTCTTACCAATTTGTCTTCTTCAATATCTTCATCAACTGCACCTAAAGAATCTGCAATGTCCTTCATCTTTGTCACATAATCAGAAATTGATTGTGAGGCCTTCTTCTTGAAGGTAGTAAACTCTGCCCATAGTGAAGCCTTCCTTGATTTGGTTGTATTTTGGAAATGCTCTTCCAAAGCATTCCAAATGTCACAAGCACTCTCAAGTCCTCTAATGTGAGGAAGCAAATAGTCATTGACTGCCATGTAGATGATGCTTCTTGCTTGAGCATCCTTCTTCATCCAATTCTTCAAGTCTGCAAGCTCCTCCCTAGTTGGAACACTAGGATCTCTGAATTCTGGCTTTTCTTCATCTCCTGTGATGTATCCTATCAGATCTTTGCTCATAAGGTGAGCTTCCATCCTCATAGACCAAGCAGGATAGTTCTCTCTATCCAACTTTTCAATTTGGAGACTATCTCCCATCTTTACTTCACCTGTAGCTTCAAATCTTTAACCTTTACAGACAATGAATGTAACTTTACTTTGAATGTTGCTCCTTCTGATCCTTTTGATGCTCTTTGTATGTCTTCCTTTGAGTTTTCTTCAACCTTTATCCTTTTGCACCTTCAAAATGTAAAGTTTTGTACTTCTGCAATAGTCGGAGTCTTCTTCTTCTCAATTTTGACACAACCTGCTCTGATACCACTGATGGAGAGTGTTAATCTCCAAAAGAACAAGTTAACCTTGAAATTAGACCACCTCTATATCAAGATTAACTTTAGACTCCACCAAACTTAGAGATCATTCACCAAGTTATCAGAAAAATTGAAAGTTCTGAAAAATTCAACTTCTCAGAAAAGTCTGCTGCAGATTAGTCACTCATTGACTAATCAATCCTGTAAAGTTTTTGACAAAACTTTGCACACCACTTCGCCTTGAGATTCCGCAACTTTACCAAGTTAAATTTCTCAAAATGATTGATACTTTGAGAAATCATACAAACAAGTTACCTATGTATAAAACATCTTCTCTGCAGTAGCGACTTTGATACCTATAACTTCTTAGCACTGGTTCTCACAATGTTGAACCCGTTTGATCAAGATCTTTTAGCCATAGATGGCTTACCTTCCAACTTAAATTTTAAGCCCTCACTTGTGCAAAACTTTACACCACACACTGAGAAATCTTCATTTCTTTGAACATGAAATCTGCGCCAGTTTTGTCGACTCTGAGAACATCTTCACATATGAATGTTCCTGAACAAAATTCTCTCAGCCTGATTGCAATTAACCTCTCAAATTCTAGCCATAGATAGATTAGCTATGGACTTAGATACGTGCAAAAGGATTCTTCAAAAGATTAAGCACAGAAGGAGAATGGGAGAGAAAATCGACGCGCAGAAATCTACAACATTTCCTTCTTCATTACTTTTCATGCATATGGTTGATGATACACACAATGTTCATCACCTATCACCTATTGTCTTCTCTATCTGATCTATATCACTCTCCCCTATCTATGAATACGTATCTGTCGATATATATACGAGTCTAACTCGTCATCTTTTTCAAAATACATTGAACTATTTACAAGAGTAATATACAAAAGAAACATTTCTGATTCCATTTTCTTCCTTTGAAAGTAATCTTCATTCTTCCACATATCTTCTCACTTTGATCTTCATACAATCACTATTGATGATTGCTCTGCTCCAACACCTGCTACCAAATTAGAATCTTGTTTTTGTGTTGCTTCCTGGGTTAACGGAGCCTGGGTCATCGGAATAGGATCTGGAAACACTAGGGGTTCTACGGTGGTCCATTGACTAGCCATATCATACATCCTTTGTTGTTCTTGGATGCCTGATTCAAATATTTCTGCTGCTGGTTGCAGTTGTTTACCGGATCGGGTCTGAATTACTGCAGCTTGCATTTCTACTGGTGTGATTTGTACCATATTAGTCATTGGGTTTTTGACGTTCCTTCTTCCTCTGATCATACTCAGCTGCATCCTTACAAAATCTTCTAATGTGGCCAAATTCACCACAAAAATGACAGCGAGATGGTGGCAAATTAGTATTTTCTTATGCTTGTCCGGCCTGCCAACGGTTTGCATTGTAGTTGTTATTTCTCTTGCCTCTGTGCAGTTTTCAATGGTGTGTCCGGTAGTGTTGCAGATAGCACAAAACAATTGATTAAGTGCATAAGTGGCACTAGTATGGCCTGAATTCTTGCATGTGGTGCAGTACATCTGTCTGGTCGGGTCTTCGGTGACATTTCTATTTGCTTTTAACCACTTCAGATCTTCTGTAAATCCTCCAACTTTGTTTCCAAGTTGCAAAGCCATTGCAATCACGGCATCTAGTGTCATAGCTCCTACACAGCGTATAATCATGACTTGTTTAAGTTGCGGAGTCAGACCATTGATAAACCATTGAGTGATTACATCATCCGGTAGGTTGGCATGTGCTGGTGGCAATTGCCTCAAATGGGTTCTGAATAGAGTGGCATATTCCTGCACTGTTTGATTTATCTTCTGTCTATTGTTTTGCAGGTAGTCAAAAATTTCGGTTGGATTCTTCTTTAGCCTGAATCTTTGCAAAAATGCATCCCTTACTGCTTCATAGGTGCCGAAATGGTTAATATCATATTCTGTAAGCCATCTCGCTGCTTCATTAACCAATGTAGATTGGAAGACAATAGCTTTATACGCCGGATCAGGTGGATGGTTGAGGACTGCGTAACTTATCTCAAATGTGCGTACATGAGCATCTGGTTCATCACCTGGAAATCCACCAAATTTGGTGTACGTCACTCCTGTTGGAGTCGGCCTGGGTGGGCATAGTTGTTGTTGTTGCTGATGCTGCTGCTGTTGTTGCTGTTGTTGTTGTCCGTTCATCGTGCTGATGGTTGTATTGTGACTATCTTCTGTATCCCGAGGTTGAGTATCTAAATCGTCGAAATCTGTATCGTCCGCCTGTGCACTTTCCGGTTCGATAATCTTGTTCAGTATGTTTCGAATCTCGGTTTCGAACAAGCTACCTTCCTTTTTGATGTCAAATGTAGAGAAGCTTACTCCCAATAGCGGTGATTGGGCGAAATGTGTCGATTTTTCACCAATACAGGGTGCTTTTTCTCCCTTACTGATGTCTTTGTCTAAGACATCTCTATTCGTAAACAAGTTTGAATCTTTACTCAATGATGTTAACTTAACTTCATACTACGTCCTGTTAAATTCTGGAATTACTATATCTTCGACAGATTGTGACGAAAATGCACCGGAATCTACCAGAGATGTAGTACCTTCCACCGGAGTATGACCGGAATCAATACTGACGTTCCTTACTTTCTTGACAATTGGGTTAGACCTATCTGCGCTTTTACCTCCTGGAGGCGTCCTTAGCGAATTAGGTACCCCAGGCTGTCGGTTCTTTGGATACGTTTCACCGGATCGATTAATCGGCATGTATCATCTTTTGGTACTAATCGCGTACTATTACTATCGACTTATAATTTACAGTCTCGTTTCCATAACTGGTTTGCAACAATCTGATATGTTGCCACCTTCCGACAGACGGCGCCACTGTTAAAGTGTTTAAACGCGGTGTTCTAACTGTCAGAATGCGTTTAAATGGTTATTGGGTTCTTGGGAGTGGTAGGGGTCTGTTAGACAAAGGCCCTGTACTTGGTTCCCAAACTAATCGCTTCACACTCAGCAATACATTGACATTCAACTCTATCAAGACTCTGTTACATTTATAAGCTTATAGTCCCGATCAAACTTGTTCAAAGTGTACCAATTACACTAAGATGCCATACTGTTCCGCACACAAACTTACTGTACTACAAGAGAACAGGGATCGTAATTCAACCTTACCGAATAGGTACATCTAACCAACAACACCGAGGACAACAAAATACAACTCAGGGTTCTCAGAACACTGCCGCAACTATACAGACTTCATTCACAGGTTCCACGTATTACAAGAAGAGCGACATCATGGTACGCACAATTCAATAGAACAAAGACGACAGAAACCCTGCAAAATAACTCGCTCAGACCAACAGTCGGTTGATCTTACTAAACAACTATGAAACTAACAACCCGCACAAGTATCGATAGCAAACAAACAGAAACGAGACAACATGCTTCAAATTACCCCAACTCGACACACATTAACGTTACAGCTCAATCACCAGACGAACAGTCTGGTGATTCCACAAATCATCACGGTAAATCACAATCGAAACAGACAACAAGACACGGAGGCGTACATAATACCCAGAATACTCAGAAAGTAGGCAAGCAAATACTACAGCAATGGCACAGACAATCACCCAGACGGACAGTCTGGTGATTCCACGAATCGTCACTAAGCATCTCTTTTCATTGCTTTATATAAAAGATTACAACTGTCAGTGTAACAACTTTTCGCGCGTGCGAACAAAAGATTCAGTTATACAACTCCCAATCCGGCGGCCGACTAACATAACTCACTTTCTTTTTTAAGGATTTTTGATGATTTCTTCTTATTTTGTGTAATTTGATTGATAATATTTTCAAAAACTTCTTGTTCTTTTTCATTAAGACTTTTCTCATTATTTGCATCCTCATTTATATTAGTTAATTGTTTACTTTGCTCAATTTCAGCTTGATTATTAGTTTGATTACTAGTATCAGGATTCATTTGTCCTTTCATCTTTTCAATTTTCTTATCTTTAAGTGATTGATCATCGGAATCAATTGAAATATTATGTAAATTTTCATATTTTCCTATTTTCTCATAAGTTGTTCTTTCATACTCTAATTGCTTATTATCTTGCTTATCATTTAGCTGACTATCTTGCACCATCTTTTCACCTTGTGGGTTATCCATTTTTGCCTGATTATTTATCATATTTTTAAATGATTGAATGCTAATGTCTTGAGCAATAGATTTTATATTCTTATTACGTTTTATGTTCCAATATTTTTTATCATGTTTGTTTGATTTTGACCAAACTTGTTTTTGCTCAAATATTTTACCATTCCACCTCTACCTAGGTTCAAGTGTAAAGGGTCTTTAGTCTGACAATCACATATTTTCTTTCCTATTTGACATACTATTTGATGTTTACGTGCGTGTTCAAATGCGACACAATCATCATTAGTATGCCCGATCTGGTCACACCAAAAACATCGAACAAGGTGTTTGTTATACCTAGGTCTTTTTAGTATTGGGGAAGATCTTACCCTATGATCAAGTAAAGGGGCTTCTAATGACTCTATAGACATGCAATGAACTTGGGTCTCATAACCATTGCTATGACTGCTTGACACCTTCTCATTTATACGATTCTCCAAAGTATTTAATTTTTCATGTACTCATGCCAATTCAGATCTCATCGTATCTCCTAATAATGCTAACTCTTTAACAACACCCATATGCAAGGTTGTAATCGGATCAGTAAATTTCATCATTACTTGAGGTTTTTTTTATGTCAAGGAATCAAATTCGGAAACAAATTGTTCATTAATGGATGCAACAATGCATGATTCAATGTCATACAGGACTTCTGCAGAAAAAGCCATCTTCTTATCTATGAAATCAAACTATATATATGGTTGAGAAGAGATACCTCACAGTTGAAAAATCTTTTTTGAATTTCAAATCTAACAATTCCTAATATTTTAATGAAAAATAGATTCTAACTTTCAAATGAAAAATATTTTTTTTTATTTTAAATCTAACAATTCCTAATATTTTCATGTTTCTTAAAGCCTTACTTAAATAGTAACAAACAGATGCAAGTTTAGAAAATATACCTGATAGTTGGTGCAGAAGTTAGAGTGCATGTGAAATTTTCAAATATACATTTGTTGAGCAATAACTGCCTAATACAAAGAATCTAAGTGTTGTGTGTGCAAATGTATTTCTTCAAGTACTTGATGGTAAGGGTGAAGAGATGAGGTTCACGACTTGCCTATTCCCGTGGAGGTGCTGAGAGCATAAGCTCAGCCCTCAACAACTAGGGAATTACAAGGTTTGTGAAATCTGCCTCTGTAAGATGATCACCTCAAGCTCCTGCAACCACGTAACCTAAACCAAGCTAATGCATATGCATGAAAAGGAAAAGTGTTTATACCTGTCCTGTTGTGTCGTTGTTCAGCTCGGGCTCAAATGTGGGAGCGAATGGTGACGACTGGCGGATCAATTCAATCGTCTCGCTAACGGCGCACACAGGGTGACTATGCAGAACAAGTATAATTTTTCCTAAGGTCCATAGGGTAAAGCATTTCTATATCTTTCGACTGCGTCAAAATAGGATGGTAAGATTAATGTTTCATTAACTACTTGATCTTTAATGGTTTTAGTTATGTTTAAATCTTCTTGAGAATTATCAATGTTTCTAGCTACTGATGGTGGAAAAAGATTGACACTATTTTACGTACTAGGTGGAACAAAGGAAACTCTTCAATTCTTCAACTCGACTAGGAAATAAAATTTCAAAAGTAGATGGAGGTAGGAAGGTATTACTAGAAGAAGCCTCTTTAGACATAAAGATGAAATGAAACTAGATTAATAATAGATTTCCTATAGAAAAGCTATAAGATAATGTTCATAAAATAGTATCCTATACAAATTAAACACTAGATTTTAGCTAAGAAAATTCTTTCACACTTCAAATCTTCAGTTCGTCTTCAACAAGGCTGCAATTCATCTGAAAATCACATCAGAAATATTAGTAAGCTTTTATAAAAGATTAAACACTCATTTAAATCTTATCATATTAAAAAACTTAATTTAATATAAGATAATTAACTTTTCTTAAACACACATATATAAGTACATTTATTTATTTAAACATACACATTCCAACAAAATAATTCATTCATACATTACATCATATAATTCACATAGCTTAATACACTTATACATATTCATACATATTACATATGCTAACATGCATCATATGCATACTAACATACATACTTGACATAACATACACTAACATAAATAAACATGCAAAAATGCACACTAACATACATGCATGACATAACATACACTAACATAAATGAACATGCATACATAATATACATGCACTAACATAAATGATCATGCACATACATACACTAACATAAATGAACATGCATACATGCATACTAACATACATGCATGACATAAATGAACATGCATTCATGCACATACATGCATACATACATGCATAAACATACATATACCATGCATACATAACTTATATATACTAACATAACTCATATGCATACGTGCACACTAAAATACATGCATGACATAACATACACTAACATAAATGAACATGCATACATAATATACATGCACTAACATAAATGATCATGCACATACATACAATAACATAAATGAACATGCATACATGCACACTAACATACATGCATGACATAAATGAACATGCATTCATGCACATACATGCATAAATGAAGATGCATACATACATGCTTAAACATACATATACATGCAAACATAACTTATATACACTAACATAACTCATATGCATACATGCACACTAACATACATGCATGACATAACATACACTAACATAAATGAACATGCATACATGCATGACATAAATGAACATGCATACATACATGACATGCACACATACATGCATGAACATGCAAATAAAACTACGCTAACATAACTCACATGCATACATGCACATGCATAAATGAGCATGCATGCATGCACATGCATAAATAACTTATCATACAACATACAAGCACTAATGTACATTAACTAACATGCATAAATGTCTAACATGCATTAGCTAAATATACATTTACTAACAACTAACATGCAATAACATAAGCATGCACTAACATGCACATATATAAACATGCATGTACAAACAAAGATGCAAGTATAACATACATGCATAACATAAATCAACATGCATGCATACATGATATACTCATAACATCTAATATGCATACATTAATTGACATGCATTAACTAACATGCATACACTTCTAACATGCATTAATATAACTTCTAACATTTAACATGCATTTCTTAACATCTAACATGCATTACTTTAACTAACATGCCTTATATGCACTAACATCTAACATGGGTACATGCACTTACTAAATGCATTTTCTAATAAGTTTCTAACAAGCTAAGGGTTGAAGAAGCTTGGATTAAGGGTAAGAAAAGGAAAGGATAATGAATGGATAAGGAGAAGCTTAGATAAATGATGAAATCTATAAAGGAAGGAAAGGGTTAATGGCTAAATTGACTCTCTTTTGGTAACCTGAAACTCACAAAAGAAGTTTAAGAAGTCAAATCATATACATGAAAACACTTTAGATAAATAAACACACACATATATCCTTCATACCCTCCATTTCATACCATTCATGTCATTTATCTCAAACAAAACATACTTACTACATATGCATGACATAATAACATTAAACTATAATGAACCTAAGCTAAAACACTTTCACACACACATACACATACATAAATATATTAAAACAAATACATTTAAGACATAAATATTCACATATAAATATTCATGCACACACATACATAATTAAATACATATACAGTCACACATATATATAAATTCACATACATAAACACATATATTGATGGAGAGTGTTAATCTCCAAAAGAACAACCTATTCTTGAAATTAGAGCACCTCTATATCAAGAATAAGTCAAAACATTCACCAATTCACAAGATCAATACTTAATTACTAAGTTCCTGAACAAACTATGAAGAAGGAGGTTACTCAGAAATGTCTGCTGCACATAATTCACTCATTGACTGAATAAATGTGTAAAGCGTTTTATGAAACTTTGCACAAGGTGTCACCTAAAGATTGCGCACCTTCTCCAAGTTGAATTACTCCAAAAGATTCAGTAGATCTTGAGAAATCTACTTAGCAAGTTACCTATGTCTAAATCTGCAGTTCTGTGAAGTCGATTTAGACACCCCTAACTTCTTAACTTTGGTTCTCCCAATGTCAAACCCGTTTGATCAAATCCTTTTAGCTGTAGATAGCTTATCTCTCAACTTAGATTTTGAGCTATCATATGTGTAAAACTTTACATTGTGCACTGAGCACTGATCATTTTCCTGAATTCAAAATCTGCGCCTATTTTAGAAGACTGTGAACATTCTTTACATATGAATGTTCCTACATACAATTCTCTTAACCTGATTACAATTGGAAGCTGAAATTTTACACAGAGGTCAATCAACTCTAGACTTAGACTTGTACAAAAGCATTTCACAATTGATCTGCTACAGAAGGAGAAGACACGAAAACTTCGGGCGCAACTTTTCTTCTATTTCTCAGAAAATTACAATTGAGTTATGAGAGAGACTTCTTCTCATTCCTATGAATCTAATGAGTCTTACAACTTACAAATGCATTATTCTCATACTTTCTTACTGTCTCCTCTATTGCCCCTACATTTTTCAAAAGTATTTATAGGCAAATATGTACAAGCTTATAACTAAACAAAAGTATAAGTGATCTATGTCTTCACTAATGTACATATGTGTACATATCATTCATCCTGTGAATGTAACCACCTTCTTTGCTTCAAGACTTGATCTTATCTCCATTATTTTGTCTTCCAAACTTCAATTGGTGATTGGTCTGCACCAACAGCTCCCCCTCGATCATCAATTGAGGTTTCTCTTATCTTCTTTATGCCTGCCATATCTTTGAATCTCTGTAGCTTTGGTCCATCCAAGCTTTTGGTTAGCATATCAGCTATCTGATCTTTTGTTGAAGTATGTATAACTTCAATCTCTTTATCCATCACCTTCTCTCTTAGAAAGTGATACTGAATCTCAATATGTTTGGTCCTGGCATGGAAAACAGGGTTAGCAGCTAGATATAATGAACTCATGTTATCACCATAAATGATAGGTATGCTCTGTATAGTGTCAAAACTCCTCATGAGAGTCTTAAGCCATATCACTTCTTTTGCAGCTTCAACCATGCCTTTGTACTCTGCTTCTCTAGATGACAAAGCAAATGTATGTTGTTTCTTTGAGCACCAAGAAATCAACTTATCTCCCACATAACACATGTACCCATAGGTTGACCTTCTATCATCTGGATTACCTGCCCAATCTGCATCACTATAAATTTTGATGTTTGTATCTGATGTAAAACCATAATACAAACCTTCTTTGAGTGTACCCTTAATGTACCTCAAAACTCTTTGACCTGCAATCCAATGTTCCTTCCTAGGACAATGCATGAATTGAGACAACACTCCAACTGCATATGATAAATCAGGCCTAGTTAATGTAGCATAGATAAGACTATCTGCTTTAGAAACTTGAAAACCAAGTTCTTTCAAGAACTTCACAAGTCTATAGTTCCATGCTCTTGGAGCCTGCTTTAAGCCATACAAAGCTCTCTTGAGCTTGCAAACATAATCTGGATATCTTCCATCTCTGAATCCTTGAGGTTGCTCCATGAAAACATCATCTGAAATATAACCATTCAAAAAAGCATTTTTCACATCTAATTGACATAACTTCCAACCTTTGCATGCTGCAATAGCTATAAGTGTCCTGATGGTTGTCATCTTTGCCACAGGACTATAGGTCTCATCATAGTCTATACCATATGTCTGAGCAAACCCCTTCACAACAAGTCTAGATTTGTACCTAGACACACTTCCATCTGCAAATCTTTTAGTTTTGTAAACCCACTTACAACCAATGATTTTCTGACTATTTGGTTTAGGAACCAAATCCCAAGTCTGATTTTCCATCAATGCATCATATTCTTCCTGCATAGCTTTCTCCCAATTTTCTTTACCTTTTGCTTCTTCATATGTAGAAGGGTCTTCATCTGCTTTAATCATGTATGCATAATCCTTAGTAGTCAAAAATGAAGTATCATAGCTATACCTTGTAGGTTGCCATTTGTGCCTTGTAGACCTCCTAAGTTCTCCACTTCTTGATGTTTCTAGTTCTTCACATTCAGGATCAAATCTTGGTATCTCTTCAACTTCAACCTGCACTTCATTATTCTCTTGTTCATCAAATATCTGAACCTTTGATTTACCTTTCCTTTGACTCACAATCTCTTCATCATCTGTATTAATATTAATAGTACCTGCATACCAAGTACCTTGCTCATCAAAAGTAACATCTTTTGATACAAGAAAATGTTTTGTGGATGGATTCCACAACCTGTATCCCATCTGCTTACCATCATAACCAATGAACACATACCTCTCTGCTTTAGGCTCCAATTTATGTCTTAATTGTGATGGCACATATACATAAGCCAAACACCCAAATACTTTGCAATGATCCAAGGTAGGTCTCTTACCCCACAAAGCTTCATATGGTGTCATACCGTGCAAAGCTTTACATGGTAGCCTATTGACCAGATAAGGAGCTGTGTTTACAGCCTCAGCCCACAAATAGTTAGGGAAATTTTTCTCCTTCAACATAGACCTTGCAAACTCAACAATAGTTCTATTCCTCCTTTCTACTACACCATTTGGTTGAGGAGAGTACCTACAAGTAATTTCCCTCTTTATACCTGCATTCCACAAGTAGTCACTGAACTCATTGGAGAAATACTCTCCCCCTCCATCTGACCTTACTCTCTTTAATTTTTTTTTTGTAATTCTTTCTGCATATGAGTGAAAGTGTTTAAATGTATTAAACACTTCTGATTTGTCTTTGATCACATAGATTGTGATCCACCTAGTTGCATCATCAACATATATGACATAATATCTTGAACCATTTATACTAAAGTCCTTTGAAGGACCCCACACATCTGTGTGCACCAATTCAAGTCTTTCTGTATACATAAAACCATGTTTATTGTATGATTGTTTATGGGCCTTACCTAATTGACATGCCTCACATCTGTATGTTATATGTTGACCTGCAACATTAGGCAATCCAAGCACTGAACCATTATTTATCATATCTTTGATACCTCTTTCATTGAAGTGTCCAAGCCTCTTGTGCCAAAGATCTAACTCAGAGATCTTATGTCCTCCATAAGTGAACAAGGCATGACCAACATTGCCTTGAATCTTCAATGTGAACAATCTTCCTTCTTTCTTCCCTGAAACAATTTGTTTATACCCATTGCTAGGGTCTTCCACAAACACTCCTTCATTAGTGAATCTAACTTCATAACCTTTTTCAACAATTTGTCCTACACTTATCAAATTCTTAGGAATTGTAGGAACATACAAGACCTTACTCAATAAGGTGCTACCATCCTTGGCCTTCACTGATCCAATTGACTTCACATTATGCTTTGTATTGTCACCTGTCTGAACAACATGATTAGATACCTTATTTTCCGAATCAGTCATCAATGCTATGTTACCACTCAGGTGATTGCTACACCCTGAGTCAATGTAGAAGACTCTCTGATCTTCACTCTGCCTTTCACAAGTTGCATTCATTATCAATGTTGAATCCTCCTTCTAATCTGAAGCATAGTTGTAGTAGGTATTATTGTATTGTTGACTTTGGAATCCTCTACCTGCATTTCTTCCAAAGTATCCCCTACTACCTCTTCCTCTGAAATTACCTCTTGAATTTCTGCCACCTCTTCCTCTTGAATTAAAGCTTTGATTATATCCACCATTACTCTGATTATTATGCCAACAATCATTAGCTAAGTGATTTGTCTTACCACAAATCCAGCAAGCTTTGATTCCATCTTTGTTGTTTCTGCCTCTCCCTCTACCTTTGCCACCTCCTCTTCCTCTTAGGAAGTTGGCTTGACTAGTTGTGATCTTCACCTGATTGTTGCTTTCCTTTGTTAGATTTCTTCTTGTCTTTAGAATACATTGCATGACCTACACTTTTGTCACCATCACCTTTGACATCCTGCTCAAAGGTTAGCATGTGACCTAACAACTAATTTAAATCAGGAGTGAAATGATCAAGTGATAATTCAGTAGAAAAAATGAATGGCTTCCATTTGTCATCACCTCTCAAACCTGTAAGGATCTGTCTTACCAATTTATCTTCCTCTATGTCTTCATCAACAGCTCCTAATGCATCTGCAATATCTTTCATTCTAGTTACATAATCTGAAATGGATTGAGAAGCCTTTTCTTGAAAGTGGTAAATTCTGCCCACAAGGATGCCTTCCTAGACTTTGTAGTGTTCTGGAAATGCTCCTCCAAAGCATTCCAAATATCACTTGCACTTTCAAGACCTCTAATGTGAGGTAGCAAGTAATCATTTACTGCCATATAGATAATGCTCCTTGCTTGAGCATCTTTCTTCATCCATGTCTTCAATTCTGTTAATTCCTCCCTAGTTGGAACACTAGGATTTCTGAACTGAGGCTTCTCTTCTTCACCTGTAATGTATGCTATCAAATCTTTGCTCATTAGATGAGCTTCCATCCTCATTGACCATGCAGGATAGTTTTCTCTATCCAATTTCTCTATCTGAAGAGAATCTCCCATCCTTTCTTCACCTGTGTATTGAATACTTCAGGCTTTACAAAGTATAAGGTTACCTTCACTTCGAGTGACACTCCTTTTGTCTTCCTTGGTGTCGCATGACCTCCTTCTCAAGCTTTGCCTTCAAGCTTTCACCTCTTGAACCTTCAGATGTTGAAATATTTGCAGCTGCAGCAGTCGGGATCCTCCTTTCTTCAATTCTGATGCTTCCTGCTCTGATACCACTGATGGAGAGTGTTAATCTCCAAAAGAACAACCTATTCTTGAAATTAGAGCACCTCTATATCAAGAATAAGTCAAAAATATCACCAATTTACAAGATCAATACTTAATTACTAAGTTCCTGAACAAACTGTGAAGAAGGAGGTTACTCAGAAAAGTCTGCTGCACATAATTCACTCATTGACTGAATAAATGTGTAAAGTTTTTTATGAAACTTTGCACAAGGTGTCGCCTAAAGATTGCGCACCTTCTCCAAGTTGAATTACTCCAAAAGATTCAGGAGATCTTGAGAAATCTACTTAGCAAGTTACCTATGTCTAAATCTGCAGTTCTATGAAGTCGATTTAGACACCCCTAACTTCTTAACTTTGGTTCTCCCAATGTCGAACCCGTTTGATCAAATCCTTTTAGCTGTAGATAGCTTATCTCTCAACTTAGATTTTGAGCTATGATATGTGTAAAACTTTACACTGTGCACTGAGCACTGATCATTTTCCTGAATTCGAAATCTGCGCCTATTTTAGAAGACTGTGAACATTCTTTACATATGAATGTTCCTACATACAATTCTCTTAACCTGATTACAATTGGAAGCTGAAATTTTGCACAGAGGTCGATCAACTCTAGACTTAGACTTGTACAAAAGCATTTCACAATTGATCTGCTACAGAAGGAGAAGACACGAAAACTTCGGGTGTAACTTTTCTTCTATTTCTCAGAAAATTACAACTGAGTTATGAGAGAGACTTCTTCTCATTCCTATGAACTCTAATGAGTCTTACAACTTACAAACGCATTATTCTCATACTTTCTTACTGTCTCCTCTATTGCCCCGACATTTTTCAAAAGTATTTATAGGCAAATATGTACAAGCTTATAACTAAACAAAAGTATAAGTGATCTATGTCTTCACTAATGTACATATGTGTATAGATCATTCATCCTGTGAATGTAACCACCTTCTTTGCTTCAAGACTTGATCTTATCTCCATTCTTTTGTCTTCCAAACTTCAATTGGTGATTGGTCTGCACCAACATATATATATTTATTTGTACACAAACATATTATAAATGTAATGTTTCCTAGTATAAATAATAACATAAAACAAAAAATAAACACATAAAATATATATATAATCTAAATCATATTATATTTAAAACATAATAAAAAAGAAAAGAAATAAAATAAGAAACAATAAGAATAAAAAATAGGAAGAAAAAACAAAACTCTCTCAGTCTCTCTCTCTCTGTCTCTCTCTCTCTCTCTCTCTCTCTCTCTCTCTCTCTCTCTCTCTGACGGACGGCCCTGCCGGCTGTAGGGGAAAGAGATGGAGGTTACATAAATAAAAAATAAAAAAGGAAACTAAAAAAAAGAAACCAAAAAGAATAAAAAAATGAAAGTTCAACTCTCTCTCTCTCTCTCTCTCTCTCTCTCTCTCTCTCTGCTGCGCCGCCGGCAGAGAAAGAGAGGGAGAGGGAGAAATTAAATGAAAAAAACAATAAAGAAAGGGAAGGGAGGGAAGAGAAGGAAAAAGAAATCATTAAAGAAGAGGGAGAAAAATGGACTCAGAAAAGGATAGAAAGAAGGGAAAAGAAAAAGGAAAAAATGGAAGGGAAAAGGATTCCAAAACAAAAAAAAATTGTTCTACAATGAATGAAGGTCAAAAGTAAGAGAGATGGACTTCTCTCTCCTCTTGTCAGAAGACAGTCATGAAATGTGTGCACAAATGACTATAGTGTAGAGCAAAGGAAAAATAGAGTACTTGAAAATCACATGAGCTTGTGAGTACGTACTCCCTCTTTATATAGATGAGAGTAGCCCACCATAGCCCACATTTTCCCTTAGATAACTGATCCATGCAGCCTATATTAACTCCTCTGTAACTCAACAACACTTCAACAAGATTTTAGGCGTGGAAATTTCCTCTATTTGTTTTTCCAAAAAATTCACACAACCATTCAATTAAATATTTACTGGACCATAGACTTTAGATTTAAATACAACCTTTCAATTCCTTTTTATTTTTATTTAACTATTTTAGAATAAATATAAACCTTTAGAATAAATTAAATTAAACTCATCAATAAATTTAATTATTACCATAACCTTAGTGAAAATAATGACAATTAATAATTAACATTTTTTTATTTGAAATATTTTGCTAAGGTTCCATTTATTATATTTACCCTATTTACTAACTCATTTATAGACTAAAACCTACTTAATTAATCTCTTAACCATAGGTTTACCCTTCAACTAACTTCAAACCATGTTTTTTAACCCCAACTAACCCATAAACTAATCTTCTAACCTTCCATAACCCTCTAGATTTAATAATTAACCTTTAATTAACCTTGAAATTAAGCTAAAACCCTATAAAACATGTTCAAAACCTTCATTTAACCCTTAAATACCCTTGCATTTACTTTTAAAACATAGACAAACCCTTAACTAAACCTTGATTTTTCATCTATACCCTTAATTATATTAGAAAACATCTAGATAAATACTTCCCATCTTGATATTAATCATCAATCTTCTTGTCCTGCAAAAATTAAAATCAAACATTAGTCAAAATTATCATAATTTAACCAAACTTATATCAATCAATTAATCTTTTAATTTTAGCAATATTCTAAGAGTAATAAATTCTTTCCGACAACGTGTCATCCTAGATCATCACATGTTGGGCTTGATATCGCAACACTCCCCCTGAAGCTCAACGCCATATCCTATAATCCAAGCATCTCTCAAAACTTCTTCAACTTCTCAGCTCCAAGTGCTTTGGTGAAAATATCAACAACCTACTCATCTGTTCTCATATAAACAAGATCGAAATCACCTACTAATACCTTCTCTCTGATGAAGTGGTAATGTACCTCGATATGCTTTGTTCTAGCATGGAAAATAGGATTCCGTGCTAAACTATATGTTGCTAAGATTATCACAACAAATAGTGATAGACTTTATCACTTCCACACCTAAATATACAAGTAGGATTTTTAGCCATGATGCCTCACATGCTGCCATTGCAGCACCTCTACACTTAGCCTCTGTACTCAACAAATCAACAGTGGGTTGCTTCTTGCTGCTCCATGTAATAGCTGCACTCCCAAGTGAGAATAGAAAAACACTAGTAGATCTTCTATCTGGAATGCTACCAGCCCAATCTGCATCAGTGTATCCATAAACCTGCAAATCTACATCAGCCTCATAAGACAATGCATAATCCAAAGTATCACTCATGTAATGTAGAGTGTGCCTCAGAACATCCAAATGTGGCTTCTTGGGAACCTGCACAAAATGACTTTCAAGTCCAACAATATAACTAAGATTAGGCCTTTTAATTGTGAGATATATAAGACTTCCCACAATTTTCCTATACATAGTAGCATTTTCCAATGCTTCACCTGATGTAGTATCCAATGCTTCACCTGATGTATGTTATGGCTTACAATCAGCCATAACATACTTTTGCAACATATTCAAGGCATATTGCCTTTGTGACATCCATATACCTATTTCTGTGTGTATAAACTCAATGCCCAAGAAATAACGTAGCACACCAAGATCAATCTGTTTGTGCCACATCTCTATATCTGCAATAACTTATGCACCTTTTGCAAACATTGCTCGATTCATTTCAAGGATCTTCACATTTAAGGTGAACATCCTACCCACTTTGTTTCCTTTGGCAACCAATCGTCCATCCTGCTTGTACTCTTCTGCATATAATCCATCAACATTGAACCTGACTTGTAATCCCTTGTCAACCATTTGTCCAACAGAAACCAGATTCTTTGTTATATTTGGAACATGCAGCACATCAGCAAGATGTTTTACCTTTCCATCCTCCATCGATAGTGCTATGTTTCCTGTATGCTCAATAGGATGTGATGTGTCATCACCTGTTTCAACATATCCAGGAACTGGTTATTTCTACAAAGTACTAAATAATTCCGCATGACTGGTCATGTGATTTGAAGCACCTGAATCAACATATCAGAAATTATCATTTGATTTTGAAACACTAGTAGACATTGTGTTCATCATGTGATGTTGAACCATGAACACCTTCTGAGAATCATCTGCACTTGTGGATGCATAGTTATTCTGCTACCTTCTGTTATTTTGATTCTTCAACATGCAATCACGTTCAGATTGTCCAGGTTTACCACAATTCTAACATCCTTTACTATCATTACATGAATCATTTCTTTGGAAATTTATGCAGCCTCTTTGGCTCCCCCTGCCTCGAAACTGTCCTCTTCCTCGTGCATTATTTTGTTGTTGACTTTGGTCTTGGTTACTATTTTCTCTTCCACTTCCAAAACCTCTACCTCTGCCTCTTCCTCTACCAGAGTAGAATACTTGCTCAGAACTAGATTTTCCTTGGGAGTTTGAATCCTCACCAAGATTCTTTTCTTCAATAATCAGCATAGATACCAGATCAGCAAAATTCAGAATATTTTCCCTGGTCTGTATAGAAGTTCTGAACTTCTTATATGCAGATCCTAAACCACAAAGACACAATTCCACCTTATAATCATCAACTACATTCACGCCAATAGATGCAAGTGACTCACATATGCTTTTGATTTTCAAAGTGTAGTCACCTATCGACATGCTCTTCTTCTCCAATGTATGCAGCTCGTTCTTGAGTTGCAATTTACGTGCCGTTGTATTGGTCTCATACAATGTGACCAAACTGTTCCAAGCCTCTTTTTGAGTCTTGGCATCCTATATGTGTCCAGTCATGCTATCATGTATGCTAATAGATAGCCAGTACATTACCTTTCATGCTCTTTGATTCTATTCCTCATATGCTCTTAACTGATATGCAGTCCGATTCCTTTTTGGTAACTGCGAAGCATTTTCAATCTCTCCTTCGATGTACTTCCAGTAGCCTTTTCCCATTAGCAAATTTGTCATTTTGAATCTTCAAGCATGGAAGTTGTTCTTGTTTAGTTTATCGCTCATAAGCTGACTCATTCCATCTGCGTTTGCCATTTCTATAGCAATTCACAACAACACTTCAAAACACTACAAGCAAGACTTCTGCTTCAACACTGTTGCACTATGAAGTGATAGTTCGATCTCAGAAAAACACATTTTTCATGTATCAACAGTACATGGAATTGCTTGAAATTTTTGATCTAGAATATATGAGTTTTGCCAAAAACAATGCAAGTTATAGTTTTTGAAACTAACCTGGTCTTTCTGCAAGCCCCACCTTGCACGCTCAATGGAGGTTGAGATGGCTACAAAACTTTGATCTAAAAAAAACAAGTGAACCTAAAAGGATAACTCTCGAAAATCTTTTGCGGTCTTCTACCTTCACGCCAATTTTTGTAGCAAACGGAGGTCGTTTGTGAATCACGTTTTCTCCATGTCTTGCCATGTACTCTTCACCGTCGCCTTCTCCACGAGCTCTCTACAGTCACTCTGGCTCTGATACCATGTCACGAGAAAGGAGATAAGGAAGAGAGCTCACACACACACTCTCACTCTCAAGGAGAAGCACACACACAGATTGAGGCAAGGAAGAATGATCTTCTTCTTCTTCTTCTATTACATAAAGAGGAATGTACAAGAATGACCGAAAAACAAGAATACAACAAGTGCAATATATAAAGATTAGTACATAAGGAAAACCCTAATGTCAGTGAATGAGTGAGCTGGCAAGGAACAAATGTGCCATCACTGTCACTAGATAAATATAATAAAGCTCAATGAAGTATCCCTACCATATACTAGCATGACCACTATACATGTTAGACAAACGAAAAACTAGTACGTGTCATCCTGGATTATCACATGTTGAGCTTGATATCTCAACACCCCCTACCTTGCTTTCCTCCTCTACCTCTTCCTCTAGATTTTCCTTTACTTGTGAAGTTGGCTTGGAAAGAGCTACCTTCATCTTCATTCTTCTTGGTCTTTGACTTATCCTTAGATTTAGCTTTATTAGAGTATAAGGTAGAAGATTGATTGCCTCTTGAGGATTCACCATTCTTGTTTTTCGTTGCTTCATGTGTGAATAGTTGGCCCATTAAGGTATTGAGATCAGTTACTTGCATGTCCATATATAGATCCATGGCAGTTGTGAAGGATTCCCACTTGTCATCAACTTTAATGCCATTGATGATTTGCCTTATGAGTTGTTCTTCTTCAATTGCCTCTCCAATGCTTACTAATTAATCAGAGATCTCCTTCATCTTGGTGAAATAATCAGTCACGTGTTGCTTGGGGCTTTTCTTCAAGGTAGTAAACTCCATCCATAGCTGATTCTTCCTTGCTCTAGTATTCGAAGAGAAGAAGGCAGCAAGTGCATTCCAGGTCTCCCTTGAGAGAAAATTGGAGATTGAGTTTAGAATATAGGACATGGCTAGTGCATCCTTTGAACACCAAGTTGTAAGTCTCTCTTGCTCTTCATGTGAAGGTTGTGCTTTGTTTCTCATTGTTGGCAGGACTTCATCTTCAGATATGTATCCAAAAAGATTTCTTCCTTGAAGGTAGGCCTTCATCCTCAGAGAACATGTTGGGTAGTTGTTCCTATCCAATTTGTCAATGGTAGAGGGAAAACCATCTCCCATGTTGATTCAACTATGCTCTGATACCACTGTGAGACGAGATGGTGGATACCTCCAAAGAATGAGTCTTATGTTGCAAAAACTTGCTCTAGACCTACCAAAACAACATGAGAGATGCTAATTAGACACTTTGAGCTTGCTAATGATGCATTAATACCTTCTTAGTACTATGGAAGATCAATCTCACATTGATTCATCAAAATCGATGACTTGACACATAACAGATGATCAAAAGCTTGCTATTTTGGGATGAAAAGCACTCACTTAGAGTCACAACCTGCTGAGAATTGACCATATATAATTTGAACACTTTCAATTAAATATATGATGAATGTAAATCAACAAAAATGATGAATTTTAATAGACCATACTGAGAGAAATCAATTTAGGGACATTGGGGTGTCATCCTGACTTTTTAGGAAAATTCTGTTTGCATACAGGGATCACTTCAAATAGATGTAGCTCATAGATTAATGAAACAAAGATCATGAAAATTTATATGAAGCAAACAGACTTGTCAATTTACCTATAGCAACTTAAATCTCATCAAAATAATGAGTACACACAGAGAAATCAAAGATGATAGGAGAAGCACATCAAATTATCTTACTTTTGTGGTACAAAATTAATTTTATGGTCTCAAGAAGCAATCTACACTTGCTCTGTCATCAACTAAAGCTGAATATGGAGGACTTCTAAATGATACTCAAGAAGCTATGTGGATTAGGACCCTATATTAAAGTTTAGGGCTGAATACTTCAACTCCACATATATTTGGAGAAAACATTAGCTCATTACATCTTGCTACTAGCCTTATTAATCATCTCAAGACCAAACATATAGAAGTTCACTACCATTATGTCAGGAAAAGATCATGCGTAAGGAGATAAAACTATCATATGTATCTACAAATCAACAATGTGTTGAGCTCACCTCATGTACGAGTAGTACACTACACTTCCCTTGTATCATATTTTCAGTAGCATATAAATTTTGATACATCTCTTCAAGTATATCTCTATCTACTGTTCTCTGCTACGTCTTCATCATTATAGTGATCTTGTGGAATTGATTTCTTTGTGTGTACTCACTCATTCTCGATAATTGAACTTGGGTTGGTTAGATTGAAGGGGGACTACTTTCATATCATTTTGCATCAAGTTTTCTTCATGGAAGCGTGAGATATGAATCATAAAAGGTGACTGTGTCTACACACCTTCTAGATCCTGAAAAGCCAGGATGAGCCCCTGACTTGTTAGATTCATTTCTCAAAGTATGGTATAGCTACATTGATGAAATAACTTGATCTAGTTAGATATACACTCCAGTTAGATGTATTCAAAAGCTCTTTGGTCAATTCATACAAGGTTGTGAGCTCTGAGCATAATATTGAGCACTTCTATTCCCAAAATAGAAGGTTTATTCACATTCTTGCATATGCAAGTTGTCTGTTTTGATGAAAACGTTTGGGAATGATGTTCCAAAGTACTTAGTAGTACCGAATGCATTAATATAAAGCTAAAGGAGTATATTAAGCATCCCTCGAGTTAAGATAGTAGGTGTAGAGCAGGGTTTGTGCAACACCAGCTCATCTCTCGAGCATACCTATCCATCTCCTCATAATTGTTATCTGCATTGACACATTTCCAAGCAACTTTGTGATCATCTTAATGAATTCCTGGCTACATCCTAGATCTTTCTGATATGGGAAAATGAAGTCCCACTCGAGTGTGTCATACGCTTTGTCAAAGTCAATCTTAAGGAAGAGAACATCTTGAGTGAACTCTTGAGTGAAAACCAATCCTTCCCGAACATCAATGATAACCTTGAGGATGGACCTCTGCTTGATGAACCCTTCTTTATCCTCACTGATCCAATTCTATAAATGAAAAGCAATACATTTAGGAATAACTTTAGCAAGGATAGTGTGACTTGTTTGTAACATCATCATTGGATGCTAATTTTCAATCCTATTTTTGTTGCCTTTTTTGTGAATAAGCTTGATAGCACCTTCATTGAGACTCTCGGGCAAAATAGCAAAAGAAATTATCTCCTGCCACATCACATGTAATGGAGTAGCCACCACATGCTTGAAAATTTTGAAAAATTCATTGATGAGGCCATCAAGCCCAGAGCTTTTTCCATTAGGACGTGAATCAATAGATTCAAGAATCTCATCATACGACATGGGAACTTCACGAAGAGGCTTCATATTTTGTGGAAAATTCTTGTGATGTCTGCCATGCAATCATGCATGTGAGGAGAAAGATGTGTGGAGGCCCCCAACATATGGGTAAAGTGATGGACAATCAATGACCTATTTTCTTCTTTCATCTTGCACTCAAACCCATTGATGTCCATCATGAACAAGATCGCTTCCTTAGATTGTTTCTTCTTGAAGAGGCAACACATCTCTTTAGTAGGTTTGTTAGCCTTTCCCAACCACCAATCTTTAAAGTATATCTTTAGATTCTTTCTTTTAATTTCTTCTTTGTATCTCAGCATACATGTGATTTTCTTGAGCATTGTCTGGTATTGAGAGTGACCTATGTTTACTTCTTCCTCAAGTCATGGCAACCTTCAATAAATATTTTCCCTTCTAGCACGATGAATGTTTTGAAGATTCTTCTAAGTCCTTACCAAGATGTATCTTGTCTTAATGAACACCATCCTCCAATACTTATTCGGTGAGGAGCAGGTGTCAAAGGCCGAATTCCAGGCAGCAGTAATCTCTTGCTAGATTGAGGGGAATGAGAAGGTTGTCGGATTGGCACAAAACTAATAACATGTTGACATTGCATTTAAAATATTCTCAATGGGTGGGTGATCCCTTTAAGTTTTGAGTTGGAAGTTGGAGCTTGGAACTTGGAACTTGCTGAATTTGCATCCCCTTTGGTCTTGCTATGACGCGAGACCAGAGATGCCTAATCAATACAACCTCTATTCTTGAAGAGACAACAATGAATAGGAAAACACTTGTTATTCTTTTGTAGTCCCTGTTAAGTAAGGACTGATATGTTAATATAACATCAGTTGAAAGGATCATAATAATAGAAAAAATCCATAAAAACTAAAAAAAATAATTATCAATTACCTTAGAAGGGGTAACATACAAAACGAACTTACTTCCCATAGTTCTACTGAAGGGCTCAATAGAGTTGAAAGAACAAACCAATCTGTCTGCATAGCCATGCAACCCTTGATCTTTGCAAAAACTAAGTATGAGGAGGGAACCAAAAGTAATAGAACACGTTCTTTTGTTGATACATCTAGAAAGTTAGCATAGAGAAGTAACAAGAAGGACAATAGTATCATTCAAGCTGCGACAATAACCATTAACCTAGACAAAGATCCTAACGAAGGAGCAAGCATCAGCAAGACTATTTCCAGAACCTCTGATGATGCCATTAGAAAGTCAACTCTTCTAAAATAGCAACAGTAATTAGAATGACCATAGTAAGAAACAACTATTATATTAAAATAATATGTTTGCTAATAGTAACCAAAGGGGGTAACAAACAACAAATGAAAAAGTCCCCTTTTAAATTCTAAGAAGATAAATAGAGATTTAAGTCCATTCAAGATTTTATGAAGCCAAGACAAGAAGATTGAGAGGAATAAGATCAATTTGGGAAGGAAACATGTAGCACTTGAGCAGGGAAATTAATCACCCAAAAACCATATAGTCTACAAAGTTGCAAGAGGTGAAATAAAGAGAAAAGCTTAGTAAAGATCATCAATAAATATAAGAGAAAAAAGCTAACAAGAAAAACAAAATCCTACTTCTAATTTTTCTTAGTTGGCTTTATCATGGACACCAAGCTCCTCAACGGATCTTTCCTTTTACTCTTATGAAGGAGATGGTTAGGCTTAGGGTTTTCTTCCACATTAGACATGATAATATCTTCCTTTGGGGATGATTCCAGAGCTATGTCCTTCATCGTTTCTTGATCATGAGCATTCAATGCATGGGAAAAGTCACAATCATCTTTACTTGGGTCATCATTTATATAATCATACGTGGGAGAGCTCCAAGAAGGGTGAGAGCCACTAGTTTGTTTTTCTTACTAACCACTTTGATCCGACCTTGATTGTCCTTATTATTTAGGCAATCTTCTTTGATACCATTTTCAAGAACAATAGGTCTTAGATTTGGTTCTAGATTTTCTTTGTCATAACTATAAGGTTCTTCAAGATTTTCATTATCCTCAAAAGGATTAGATATGTCTCCCAACAAAACATCATAAGTATTAATCTAGTTAGAGCTTCTTCTTTTACAGTTCTTAATATTTGCCTTTTTAATACCTTGAGGGTTATTGGTGCTTTTGTTTGCTAAGTTACTCTATGCTCACACGTCTTGCCACCAATGTCTTCTTCCTTTCGTTGTTTCATAAGTGGAAAATCTTTTGACCTTGTGTTGGGGGATTCTTGGACAAGAAGGAGTTTGAGGGTTTGTAGGAGAAAAGGGAGAGGAAAGAAGAGAAAATACCCACTGGAAGCCTCTGCTGATTGATTATAATAAAACAATTACAATGGGATGCACAATACACTGAAATACTTCTGTGCAAAATCCCACAGAGTGCTCAAGTACAAAATACCAAATACCCAAAGTCTTCTTGCCGCCGGCCTCCTCTGCACCAGACCTCCACCTGCTTCAAGCTTACCCTTGTGCACACCTTGCACCAAGCTTCCACTAAGGGGGAGGAATGAATACCTTCTGTCGGCACGCGCACACTGCAAGGAGAACTTGAGATCTTTGGAGTGACTAGCTTAGCACTCTCTGCACAATCCCTTAGTCACTCTCCATGCACTCTTCACTTCCACTTCTCTGCGTCGCACACTGGTGGCTCTTGCACTTCTCTCTCTTGCTTCACTTAGACTATGCTTCTCTTGCTTACACTAAGATTGGTCCAAAAATAGTCCTTGCCTTGATTTGAGTGTGTCGATCACGTACGCTCCTAACTGCAATAGTATCTTGGTGCTCACTTTGATGTCCCAAGATTGTCTTTACAAGTGGCAGCCAACGACTCACTGTTTTGTCCTGTAGTGACTTTAGACTAAAACCAAAAAATTTTAATGGGGGGCCATACTTCCATCTGTGCGTATGTTGCCGCTTCACATACCTTCAATTTCCTTTTAAGTCTTCACTTTTGCACCTAAGGGAGGATTCACCTGAACCTTCCAAAACACTTTAAAAACACTTTGAACCTTAGGGAAATTAGAGAAAATACCTCTGCAACCTACAACCCACTTTCTCCAATTTACCCTTTGTGGACAATTAATTGTGCACTACCTGTGCACTTTGACACTTGCACTTTAGCACTTTGACTTTGCACTTGTTGACTTTGACCTTGACCTTGTTGACTTTGACCAATTGACTTTGACCTTTTGACTTTGATTGTAGTTGACTTTGACCAACATGACTTTTATGGGCTCAACAGTTGCCCACCACCTAATGTGCTCTCCGTCCCGGAGAGCTACACCCAAAACTCTGAGCATATAGGACACCATGATAATGGAGCTGCAAAAACTTGAAGAGGACACCTCAGCAGCAACCAATTTCACTAGAACAAGCACCAGAGAAGAACCAAAAATTGGATTTTGCCATGGAAAAGCAAAGGGTTGCAATGGGAGGGTAGAAAGGAGGGGGAGGGGAGGGATGAGGGGCGGGTATTGAAGAGATAGGGAGGGCTAAGGATGTGGCTAGGCAGATTGGTAAAGGGAGGGCATGGGGGAATGATGATGGGGTCTAGAGGGGGTGAAAATGATCAAACAGTAGAGCTACAGAGGTTGCATATGGGAAATAGTGAAACATATGGTGAGAGGAGGGGTTTTGGTCGGTGGGAGGGGTTTTGGTCGGTGGGGGGGAGGGGGGGGGTTGGTCGGTTGGTCGGTGGGGGGTTGGGGGGAAAGGGGGGGGGGGGGATTTTCTTTTTTTTTTTTGGTTGGGAAAAAACAAAACGCCTAGGGAGGGCTTTTTTTATATATATAATAAATTATGCAAAAAATTGAAGAAAATTACATAAAAAATCCAAAAAATGGCAAAACCAAAAATTTTGAAAAAAATTTTGAAAAAATTTCCTACAGGTTTAGGCCAGTTACTTCACTCAAAACCACAGATAGCTTCCTTTATTCTTCAAATTTGGCAAGAAAAAGACACATGAAAAGGGAGAAAAATGCTAAAAATTGCTTGAAAAATTCTGAAAAAAATTCCTAAAAATTCCTAAAATTGTACCTTTGCAAAGTTGATGAAATGGCTGCTAAATTTGCTAAAAACTCAAGAAACAAGCATGAAATGATAAAGAAAACTACTAAAACTTAAGTAAAAATGACGAGAAAAGACTATGTACAACCTGGACAAATTTTGCAAGTTCCAGGTGATCTAGAAATCTTCACTTTTGTTGATGATAGGCCTTGAGCCTTGTATTGTTGACTCAGAGAAACTCCTCCATAATCTCCAATTGTACTGCACTTCATTGGTTTTGTCTTCTCATTGGGCACACTGGTCATCTGATAGGGGTACCCTAATTCCTTCCTTAGAACTTTATCTCCTCCAGCAACTTTATGACTTACTCTGCAAAATTTAATTTTTGCTATTCCGGCTTCTTCATCCAATGGAATCCTCTGTTTCCCAAGACTTGAAGGTACTCCTTCCACATTCTTGTAAAGCCCAGCACTTGCTATCATTAAAATTGACATAACAGATGATATCCATACCAGTATCCATAAAAAAGTGGCCATTGACATATGCTTTGGAGCATCTTCAGCACTGTTACACTTAAGGGCTCTTCTTTTCTCCTCTCTTCTATGGCCTTTAACTGAGAAAATTTCACTCGACTCAGTAACCTGAGTGATTTCCTCTTTTTCTTCATATGCTTCTTCACTACTTGAGTTTGGAAAAATTCCATAGCAGGAAGATGGGTCTTCTGCATGGAGCCAAGCCAACATGTTTTCATCTTCATATAAATCTGTTCCTTCAAATAGATCTGCTTATGGGTTGTCCACCACTTCTTCTTCCATACAAATACCAATTGTCTGCATCATGCTAGTATTTCTTTGATTGTCTGGTCCTTCGTCTAAAATTATCTGCTGCAACTCTTTTCCCTCTTGCTTTACCCACATTGTGTCCTTGCCCCAGTCATGCAGCACATTGGCATGCCTTAACCAAGGTCTCCCAATTAACAGGGGGAAACTTCCTTCTACCTGTGGCAGCCTTAAAACAACAAAGTCCAAGTTATAGATAGTACCTTGTATCCTGACTGGGACTCCAGGGACCACTCCATAGGCCTTACTATGCTTTGATTTGCCATTGTTATAGTGAAGTTGGCAGGAATTGAAGGGTATAGTCCAATCTTTTTCATGGTATATTCAGGCATTAAGTTAATGCCAGAACCACCATCCACAATAACTCCTTGAAACTCATGACTTTTAATAGAGACTGTTAGTCGAGGGCTCTTGTAATCTGTGAGGGGTGCTGCCCCTACACTTTTATCTTTATGCATAACAACAGCTTTTGCCACTAAACTTGTTGTGGACATTTCATCAATGATCTGCAAGAGTTTTGACCTAAACTTCCCATCCATCTTTATTAAATAAAAAATACTAACCTCCTTTTTCATGGACTTGAGCAGTCTGGAAGCTTCTGATTCCTTAAGAGCATGGGCTGCATTTGACTTATCAAACTCCTCATGAGCCCTGTTGAATGCATGTCCAATGGCATCACTGGTACCTATGAAATTTTCTTTTTGCCTTGTATCTGCACTTGTGGTTGCTTTGTCTTCAGATACATCTTTGTCTCTGTGTAATCCATTAATCATTGCTTCTTGACCTATTTCCACTTGAGCCTTCCCCTTGCTTCTTGTCTGCACTGTAAAAGATTCAATTTCTTCTAACTGCACCACCCTGGTAGATGGAGATGGCACATGGGCTTGATCTACCTTGTCTTCTTTGTGCACAGAAATCGTTTGAATGTGGGGCCCAGATGAAGATGCTTGGTTCTTAGAACAACAATTAGTATAGTGGTCTCTTGCCTCTGGGCAGTTCTTGCAAGGAGGGGCATTTTCTGGGAGAGTGCACCTACTTTGATAGTGCCCACATTCTCCACATCTGAAACAAATAATTGGCCTTCTAGGCCCATTTCCAAAATTATCCCTCTGTCGAGGGTTGAAATTGTTACCTTGATTCGATGCAGCAGCCATCACACTTGCTGGTGGTAGGGTCCTCCTTGTGTCTAGTATGTTGTTGCAGGTATTCCCCTTGATTGACATTCATGGGCCTCATGACCAACTTTCCTGCATAGTTGGCAAGTCACACTTAACAGAGGACATTCACTTACTATATGACCTTGCTTGCTGCACATGGAACACCAAAGTCCACTTGATGCCACCCCCTTTGAGTTCCTGCAGCTCTTGATGAAGCTGAGCCAATTCCTCTACTTGGGCCTCCTCCTCCTTTTGGAGCTTTAGTGCTTCAATCTCCCTTCTCAACTGAGCAACAGCATTCTCCTCCTCTTTGTAGGGCTTATTTCTTTTTAAGCCCTCCAGCTCCTTCCTTAGCTGGATGACTGGATCCTCCATTTCTGTACCATATGTTTGTTGGGAAGAAGTTGCTCCATACTAGTGCCTTATCTGCTCCAGGCGTGTAGCTATGTTGATGAACTCTTCTATGGAGGCTGTAGGTAACACTAATTCCTTTATTTTGCATTGAGTGGCTACTGGTAGGGGCTTGGCTAACCATTTCTTAATAAAAAAATCATGTGGTGGATCTGGCAATTTAGCCATGAGTGCCTTGGCCCTAGTCGCAAACTCTGGGAACTTTTCACCTGGACCCAATCTCAAATTTTCTAGTTCTTCTATGATAATCTCTGCAGTATTCCCCTACTGGAATTGATTTCTAAAAACATCCTTCATCAAATCCCAAGTGGTAAAATGGTTTTCAGCAAACTGGCTGAACCACTTATCTGCTAATCCTTCTAATGTGGCAGGGAAGAGAATCAAAAAGGCATCCTCCCTACCCATTAAGCCTCTAGTCTTACATAGTGCCAAAAACCTTCTAATGTGTTCATCCGGATCCTCCTGAGCTAGGCCTTTGAAAGAAGGAAACTTTATATTTAATCTGGATAATAAGGTTTCCAAGTCTACCTGACCAGCCATGCTCCTTACTAATGAAGTTGATGAAAGTGGACTAGATGATCTTCTAACTGCCTTCCTTCTTGTTTGCTTGCAGGTGATCCTCAATGTTTGGGACCGGGTTGCGGTCATGAGCTATGCATAGTCCACTTAATATGAGAGACTTGATAAAAATATGTACCTCTTAGTCCACTGGAGTAGTACTGTCGACACTGGAATATTGCTCTCCAACTGCAATATATCTTCTCCTATGCTCAAATCTCCTTGGAAGTCCCACCAGGTGTGCCAAATTTTGTTGGGGGATTCTTGGACAAGAAGGAGTTTGAGGGTTTGTAGGAGAAAAGGGAGAGGAAAGAAGAGAAAATACCCACTAGAAGCCTCTGCTGATTGATTATAATAAAACAATTACAATGGGATGCACAATACACTGAAATACTTCTGTGCAAAATCCCACAGAGTGCTCAAGTACAAAATACCAAATACCCAAAGTCTTCTTGCCGCCGGCCTCCTCTGCACCAGACCTCCACCTGCTTCAAGCTTACCCTTGTGCACACCTTGCACCAAGCTTCCACTAAGGGGGAGGAATGAATACCTTCTGTCGGCACGCACACATTGCAAGGAGAGCTTGAGATCCTTGGTGTGACTAGCTTAGCACTCTCTGCAAAATCCCTTAGTCACTCTCCATGCACTCTTCACTTCCACTTCTCTGCATCGCATACTGGTGACTCTTGCACTTCTCTCTCTTGCTTCACTTAGACTATGCTTCTCTTGCTTACACTAAGATTGGTCCAAGAATAGTCCTTGCCTTGATTTGAGTGTGTCGATCACGTACGCTCCTAACTGCAATAGTATCTTGGTGCTCACTTTGATGTCCCAAGATTGTCTTTACAAGTGGCAGCCAACGACTCACTATTTTGTCCTGTAGTGACTTTAGACTAAAACCAACAAATTTTAATGGGGGGCTATACTTTCACCTGTGTGTATGATGTCGCTTCACATACCTTCACATTTCCTTTTAAGTCTTCACTTTTGCACCTAAGGGAGGGTTCACCTGAACCTTCCAAAACACTTTAAAAACACTTTGAACCTTAGCGAAATTAGAGAAAATACCTCTGCAACCTACAACCCACTTTCTCCAATTTACCCTTTGTGGACAATTAATTGTGCACTACCTGTGCACTTTGACACCTGCACTTTAGCACTTTGACTTTGCACTTGTTGACTTTGACCTTCACCTTGTTGACTTTGACTAGTTGACTTTGACCTTTTGACTTTGACTGCAGTTGACTTTGACCAACATGACTTTTAGGGGCTCAACACCTTGTTTGTAAAGCATACATTTGGTAGATTTCTATAAGTTACTTTCTATTTATGTAATAACATACTATGAGAGTTGTTGATGAAAAGTGTGGTTTTAATGGGTCTAGTTGTGCCCTCCTCTATCATAACCTAATGCTCCCATTTAGGGTTTATCTTTCCCTTATTTCTCTATCCAATAACTTTGCCACTAAGTCTAAGATTTTTTATCCAAGGATAGAACTGCATTAGAAGATCTACGTATCCAATGTTGAGATATCAAGCTCAACATGTGATGATCTAGGATAACACCTATCACCTTCTCATTTCTCTGACATGTATAGTGGTCATGCCAGTGTCGTGAAGGAAGCAAGGAGGAGAGAGCGGCCCCGGGTTGGATCAGGCCCCCGACATGGGTTGTTCTCCTTGTTCGACGAGTGGCGTCTGCGTGCTGGGTGCCTCGCCCTCAGTGTGGTGACTCGTATCGCACATCATAGGCCCGCACATCGAAAGAGAAAGCGAATGCGAAAGCTCGCACGCGTGGAACGTAATCGTCGCAAATGAAAAATCCAAAAACAATGCGGAATGAAATAGCAATGCTCAGCTATGTAGTGTAAATACAATCGGGGTCCTCCAATAAATGTCAATAATGCAGATCAGAGATACAATAGACCGCTGTCGTAGAGGGGTGTGAAGGTAGGCTGACGTTCATCTACAAGAATCGCGCAAACCTAACCGTGTGACTGCACGCAGGGTGCTTCTAAGTATGCCTAGGGCCTTCTGTTGATTTTTCAGTTTAGGTGTGATAAAAACCTATATGTTTCTAATATATAGGAGTGCAAAATAAGAACTAAGTATTTAGACTAAGGACCGTAAGGACGAGCGTTTCTACTAAGTTCTATAGCTTCTAATTGATAAGACATAACTAAGTTCTCGTTTGTAATTTTATCTTTAATAAAATCAACTTCTTCGTTCTCAATTTGATTTGGGTTAGGTTTTCTAACTAAATTAGGTGGGAATAAGTCTGTCTTGTCCTCCGGTTCTGGCAATACTATGGTAATTAAAGGTAAAATTCTAGAAAGAAGACGATCGTATTCTATCGTGTGCAAAGTTTCATTAACTACTTTATTTTTAATAATTTCAACTTCTATATCTTCGTTACTATTTGAACTATCAACTGAAGACAGAAGCAAAGTTCCTATAATTAAGTTTTCTAGTTCTAGATTCTTAGTATTAGAATCGTTTGAGGATTCTAGATTACTCGTAGACCCTGATTCTTTAGACATACGAAAAAAGTAAAGAACACAACAATATAGAGAATTTTGAAATCAATTTATTTAAACCTATACAAATTATATTGAAAATCTAAAGTACTAGAGATCTTTAAGATTTAATCTTATACAAAAGCTAATACAATTCTCTTTTGGATAAACCTATACAACTTAAATAACATTTTTAAGTAATGTATTTTTGTGATCCTGAAAATTTCTTATGCTTGTAAACTCGTAATCTCCTTTTTGAATCTCTTCAATGATCTGCAAGAGGTTATTAGAAAAAAAAACATAAGTACGGTTTTAGTAAAAATAAAAACACTCATTTAATAATTTTATATTATAACTTAAACCTATACTAACATATCTATACAAATACTTCTAACTTCCTAACTTTAATGCTTATACAAACTTCATTTTGCACACATGTACATTTAACTTCCTAATTTACATGCATATGTAAATATCATCTACTTACATGCACATACATACATGCTAAAATCATTCATGCACACATGCACTCTCACATGCATGCATACACTCATGCATACATATATATCACATGCATACTTAACTTATCATGCTTATGTATACACATGCATAACATATCACATGCTCACACTTATGCACACAAATGTATTTATACACACACATATCATGCATGCACGCACTTCACATGCATACATGCAAACTTTATCATTCATACATATGCACACTATTACATGCACACTCATATGCATTTTTACATCATATTACATACATACACTCATGCCATATGCATTCATACTAATTAATATGCATAAACATTTATCCTCATACTAACATGCATTCAATCACATATATGTACATGCACATACATAACATACATGCATATACACTCACACGGACATGCATAAATACACATGCACTCATATCTAATATGCATGCACTTATACTACATGCATATGCTTATGCATGCATGCACATACGCATTACATTCATACTTGCATGCATGCCATCATGCATTAGCACTCATGCATACATTCATATCACATGCATATACATGCTTCTCATCACATCCTAAATTACATGCTTATGCATTTGTGCATCACATTTATGCACATGCATACATCATTAATATACATGAATACATCACAATTCATATCTACATTTCTCTCTCTCTCTCTCTTTCTCTCTCTCTCTCTTTCCCTCTCTCTCTCTCTTTCCCTCTCTCTTTCTCTCTCTCTCTGTCCCTCTCTCTCTCTTTCCCTCTCTATTTCTCTCTCTCAGATAGAGATATCCATGGACCAACACATATATAAACGTAAGTCGATGTCATGCTGAACTTAACATTATTTCCATGCTAAAGTTTGTGGAGTCTGGAGTTTGAATATCCGAATGCAAGATATCAAGAATAAGCACAACTACCAATGAAAAAAAAAACATTTATTTCTCTCTTTTAGAAAAAATATACAGGCATTCCTATTACTCCACTGACCTCCATGAGAGATATAGCATACATAATGAGTTCTCGCACATAGTTTCAACTCCATACTCATATCATAGTCATATCCAAATACAGATGCCTAGAATAATCATTAGTAGTAACAAGCGCAACCTTTCTCAAATTTTTCCTCTCTCTCATATAAGATGAAATGACAAGGGTGTAACTAGAGTTGACTGTATGATTATAGGAAGTCATTCGCTAAGTAAAAATAGCCATGATAGGTAGTAATTTTCAATAAAAATGCGTGTATTCGGAGGGTTTCAGAGCTCTCTAAAGAAAGAGTTTCTAATTAGATTAAAAAAAAAAACACATGCATGAACATTCTTGGATGGGAAAATAAAACTAACAGCGCAGCCTCTCTACATGCTAGTTTTAATGTCTCTCCAAAAATGGTGCAACAGAGTCTCTTTTTCTCTCTACATCTCAGTCTTTGTCCCAATCTCTACAATTGATCACTACACTGGCCTGAGATCAATTTTGTCTGCCATTTCTGCATCATCTGGATTTCTTCATTCGGTCATGGACCATCATTCTTCTCTCAGCCCAATACATCAGCAACTATCATCTACGGTGGCAGAAGCCTCCATTGCCATCATCTGCAGGTCTTCTCTTGTGATAGCTATGTCTATCGCTTCGCAAGCCATTGTTTTGTGAAACACGAATCCTGTGATCTACAAGCATATGCACAATCAGAGGTAATAGAACAGAGATCAAACCCTTTTGCGGTCTTGTCACGACAATGATGACAACGAATGATAAGTTATATCGCAGAACTCCTCCATCTACAACTTGTGTGGGCTTCTGTTTTCGTTTTCTGAAGCATTAACGAGATCATGGAGTAAGGAAGAGAGACAAGGGACACTAATCTCCCATTCTCTTTGTCACCCTCTCTCTCTCTGCTTCTGCAACCCGATATGTGGTAACGAAATGAAGCCTCATTATCTAGCATCTGGCGATGAAGGTATCTAATGCATCAATAAAAATCATAATAATAACTAAAAAAAATAAGTAAAGTTTAGAACTCTTTCACCTGATCATTTTTATTCTTCTTCATCGTCGTCCTCCAGGAACTCTTCGTCCAATTCAAATTTATTGCTTTCTCTTCTTCTAAAAAGCTTGATTCTTTTCCCTGTAATAAAATTTCTTAACACTGAACCATCAAATTCACGTAATTTATATGTACCTGTTTCATAAATTGAAACAACAACGTAAGGTCCGAACCAACGTTTAGTTAGTTTCCGACGTGCATCGTATTGAGTATCAAACGTACTATCATATACAAGCACCCAATCACCACTTTCTATTGGTTGTGGTCTTAGTCTATGTTTCTTATCAAAATATAATTTATTTTTCAATCTAGATGTTTTTAATTTTTTTATTGCTTCTTTAAGATTTTCATTTCCTTGTTTTAATTGCTTAATTCTAAATGCTAATAAATCCTCTCTTGAAACGTTATCTTTCCAACCTAAATTCATCCAATTAATTATCTGAGTATGAATGGGAAATAATGGTTTTTGACAATACATGAGTTCAGCCGGCATAAAACCAATTGTTCTCGTGTACGTCATGCTATCAGCCCAAAGAGCAAATGGGAGATATTTTGGCCATCGACCAATATCTCTGTGGCAAGCTTTCGAAATAGCCTTCACTATGGAAGGATGCCCTCGTTCAATTTTACCGTTTGCTTCTGGGTTATAGGCAGTGGTAAGAGACAATCGAATCCCATGTTGTGCAAAGAATTCTCTCGCATCTAACTCACCTCTATCCGCTACTACTTTTTCTATATGTCCAAATCTGGATAATACTTCTTCTAAAAGGAATACGCATACATTATAAGTAGTATTGGAACGAAGCGCTCTACCTTCGACGTGGTTTGTCAAATCCTCACGTCCAAGAACAATATATCTCATGTCATCATTGCTTTTAGGCATGGTCACTGTTGATGTATGAAACACCACAAGAAATTAATTAATGTGACACTAGAACCCCTCTATGGTCACCTTTAACTCATTGCCACTCCAAACTTTGAGAAATGATAGCCTAAAGTGAGAACTTTGCTTCTACAGAAATTCCTAGTCACCGAAATGACATACCTTCAGTATTTTGTCAATTTCTCCTAGCTCAAGTATTATTTCTCCATGAAACTTTATAGGCTAAAACTAGAAGAGTAGAGCTTTCCAACAAGCTATCATATGCATCAAACGGATCTCTAGAACTCACGTTATGGCTCTCACAAGATGATCCTGTATGACCTTCCAAAACTGGAAATTTTACCTGTTTTAGTAAGAGCGCCTGTTTAAAATTAGAATTCGATGCCTAGCATCGACTTGCAACGAGAATTCGATGCCGGGCATCGACTTGGGATGTTTTTGGCCACTTTTCAGCAGGGATTCGATGCCAGGGCATCGACTTCCCGCATAAAGTCTTGATCTTTTGGACACCAAAACTATAGGTGATTTCATGCACACTTACAATATGACTTATCAACTGGAATTCGATGACAGGCATCGAGTTGCTCCAACAACATCATCTTTTCAAGAAGATTTGGCAGTAGATAAAAATCAGATATGAAGATAAGGACTTATCAAGTGAGATTCAATGCCACGCATCGACTTGCTTGGAAAACTTCAACCTTTCAAATCATTACACAGAAGACAAACACTGGAGATGGAGGAAGAAGACTTATACACAGAATTTTAACTAGTTCTTGTCATAACTATGAAAATTCAGAAGCTTACAAGTGCTTTCTCGCTCAGAGAAGCCCGACTATACTCAGTCATACAAAAATAAGTTCTTCTCACTTTCTCATTGTCTTTCTCCTTCTTCTTCTCTCCGCGTCAGTTAATACTAACTAACTTATATAGACTTTCTCATTCCCGTAACTTTTGAAAAACTTCTAGAACTAAAGTGAACTAACTTTACAAGTATAATACATTTGTGAATTTGTCCCTTCACATAGGCATGGGGTTTTCTTCCTAAGATTTGACCTTCAAATATATGTCCAGTTAGTGATTGTTTCTCCAACAGCTCCCCCTCAATCACTAATTGACATTCCCTGTTTCTTCATATCTTCTTCTTTTCTTTTACTCCTGCCATGCTTTTGAATCTGCTGGTCTTCACACCATCCAAGCTCTTTGTCATTATGTCTGCTAACTGATCTTTAGTAGAAATGTACTCCACTTCAATCTCCTTCTCCATTACCTTTTCTCTGAGAAAATGATACTATATCTCTATGTGCTTTGTCCTTGCATGAAATACTGGATTTGTTGCAAGATAAAGTGAACTCATACTATCTCCATGTATTGTAGGTGTACCTTGATCAATGCCTAAGCTCTTGAACAATTTCTGCATCCATATGACTTCCTTAGCTGCTTCCACAAGTCCTTTGTACTCTGCTTCTGATGATAATGCTATTGTATGTTGTTTCTTTGAACACCAACTTACAAGCTTATCACCAATATATATCATGTAACCATGAGTTGATCTTCTGTCATCTTGATTACCTGCCCAATCTGAATCACTATAGGCTCTCAACTTCAAATCTGATGTAAAAGGATAATATAATCCTTCTTTTATAGTTCCTTTGATATATCTGAGAACTCTTTGACCTGCAATCCAATGTGGGTCCTTTGGACAATGCATGAATTGTGACAAAACTCCCACTGCATAACTAAGATCAGGTCTTGTTAGTGTAGCATAAATCAAACTACCCACAAGAGATTGATACTTCCTCATATCTTTGTATTCAGCACCATCATATTTACTGAGCTTGTGATTAACTTCAAGTGGAGTTGAAGCTTCTCTACAATTTTCCATATCAAACTTCTTCAACAAGTTCAGAAGATACCTTTCTTGTGACACATATATGCCATGATCTGTATAAGTAACTTCCATTCCAAGAAAGTATGACAACTTTCCTAGATCACTGATCTTGAATTCTTTTTCAAGTAATCTCTTTACCTCCTTGATTCCTTCATCTGAAGTACCTGTGATTATAATGTCATCTACATAAATACAAATGTAGATTGTACCTTCCTCTGTTCTTCTGATAAGTAGACTTGGGTCTGCTTTTGAACTTTGATATCCAAGATCATTGAGATACTTCACCAGTCTATAGTTCCAAGCTCTTGGAGCTTGCTTCAATCCATACAATGCTCTTCTCAACCTGCAAACAAAATTTGGATACGTGGAATCTATAAATCCTTGAGGTTGTTCCATGTATACCTCATCTGATATGTATCCATTCAAGAATGCATTCTTTATATCCAATTGACTTAGGGTCCATCCTTTTGAAGCTGCAATAGCAATGATTGTCCTTATAGTTGACATCTTAGCTACGGGACTGAATGTCTCATCATAATCTATGCCATAGGTCTGGGCATAGCCTTTCACCACCAGTCTAGCTTTGTATCTGGCTATACTTCCATCTGCAAGCTTCTTCACTTTATAAACCCATTTATTTCCAATTACTTTCTTACCATTTGGTTTAGGAACAAGTTCCCATGTCTTGTTCTCCTCCAGTGCATTGAACTCTTCCTTCATTGCTTCTTCCCATTGCTTCTTACCTTTAGCTTCATCATAGTTCTGAGGTTCTTCATCATCTTTGACCATATATGCATAGTTCTTCTGAGTTATGTAAGAAGTATCATAAGAATACCTTTCTGGTTGTCTTCTAGTCCTACTTGACCTTCTTGGTTCACATTCTTCATATGTGTCTGGAAACACTTCTTCATCAAATATAGGAGCTTCTTCATTTCTTCTTGTTAATCCACTTGTGGATGTACTTGCTTGCATATAGTCTTCATCTCTATTTACCTGCACAATTGATTTTCCTTTCTCACATCTTCTTACCTCTTCTTCAAATTCTTCAGCTGTATGACTTTGATCTGCATACCAACTTTTCTGTTCATCAAATGTAACATCTCTAGAAACAATAAATTGTTTTGTTAGAGGATTCCACAACCTGTAACCCATCTGCTTTTCATCATAACCAATGAACACATATTTTTCTGCCTTTGGTTCAAGTTTATGCCTAAGCTGTGATGGAACATAAGCATATGCAATTGATCCAAACACTCTACAATGATCTAGTGTTGGTTTCTTACCCCACCAAGCTTCATATGGAGTCATTCCATTCAGAGCTGCACATGGTAATCTATTCACAAGATATGTAGCTGTATTTACAGCCTCAGCCCAAAGATAATTTGGGCAGTTCTTCTCGTTTAGCATAGCTCTAGCAAACTCAACCAAAGTCCTGTTCCTTCTTTCTGCTACACCATTTTGTTGTGGTGTATACCTGCAAGTTATTTCTCTCTTAATACCTGCATTCCAAAGATAATCATTGAACTCTTGGGAGAAATATTCTCCCCCTCCATCAGACCTCAGTCTCTTAAGCTTTTGACCTGTGACTCTCTCTGCATATGCATGAAAATGCTTGAAAGCTCCAAACACTTCTGATCTTTCCTTCAAAACATATAATGTTATCCATCTTGTAGCATCATCAATGAAAAGAACATAATACCTTGAGCCACTGATAGATCCTTCGTTTGTTGGTCCCCATACATCTGTATGAATGAGCTCAAGTACTCCATCATGTTTGAATCCTTTCTTTTGAAATGGTAACCTGTGTGCTTTTCCCATTTGACATGCTTCACATTTATAAACCATATGTTGACTTTGCACATTTGGTAATCCTAGTACAGACTGATTAGCAACCATAGCTTTAATTCCTCTTTCATTGAAATGACCTAATCTCTTATGCCAGAGATCAAGTTCTGTAATCACTCCTTCACCATGTGTGAGCAAAGCTTGACCAATGTTCCCTTGCACTCTTAAAGTAAAGAGTCTACCTTCTTTCTTCTAGAGACAATCTGATTATACCCATTCTCTGGATCTTCAACAAATACTCCTTCATTTGTAAACCTGACTTGAAAACCTTTTTCAACTATCTGTCCCACACTAATCAAGTTTTTAGGTATTGTGGGAACATACAAAACATTGGTTAGCAAATCTGCTCCACTCTTGCATTTCACCTTTCCAATTGAATGTACACTATGTCTTGTATTATCACCAGTTTGAACTGTGTGACTAGAAATGCCTTTTTCCAATTCTGACATCAATTCTATGTTTCCTGACAAATGATTAGAACATCTAGAGTCAATGTAAAATACCTTTAGATCTTCTTTATCTGATGTGCTGATTGAATTCATCATCAATGATGTATGACTTTCATTCTGTGTGTCATTTGCATAATTGTAGTAGGTGGTGTTGTAGGATTGATTCTGTCCCCAACTTCTTCCTCCACCTCTACCATAGCCTCCTCTTTGACTTTGTCTACCTCTTTGAAAATTACTTTGATATCTTCCACCTCGACCTCTGCTATTGTTGTTTTGATTCTGGTTTGATCCTTGTTGGTTGTGCCAACAGTCATGAGCCAAATGATTACTCAATCCACAGATTCAGCAAGCCTTCTTGTTGTTATTTTGATTACCTCTTCCTCTTCCAAAACTTCTTGCTCTTCCTCTGCCAGTGCCTTTACCTCTTGCATAATAAGCTTGAGAACTAGACTCCTCTTCATCCTTTGCTTTACCTTTATCTCCTTTCTTCTTGTTCTTCATGTACATTGCAGAACTTTGTCCTTTATCTCCATCTCCCTTCAAGTCTTGCTCATATGTGAGCATCAAACCAAGCAACTGGTTCAAATCTGGAACATAATGATTTAATGAAAGTTCTATTGATAAGACAAAAGGTTTCCACCTTTCATCCCCTCTCAAACCTGCAAGTAATTGAGCAATCAATCTATGATCTTCAACATCTTCATCTATGGATCCAAGACTATCTGCAAGATCCTTCATCTTAGTGACATAATCACTAATACTTTGACTTGGCTTCTTCTTGAATGTTGTAAACTCTGACCATAGACTTGCTTTAGTTGCTTTAGTAGTGCTTTGGAAATGATACTCCAATGCATTCCATATATCTTCAGATGATTCCAATCCTCTGATGTGTGGTAGCAAATGATCAGAGATTGTATTGTAGATGTAGGCTTTTGCACTTACATCCTTCTTCTGCCAATGCTTTAAAGCATCAAGTTCCTCTTTCTTTGGTCGGCTTTCATCTTCAAATACTGGCTTCTCTTCTTCACCTGTTACATATACCATGAGATCCTTACTCATAAGTAAGGCTTCCATTCTCATTACCCATGCGGGGTAATTATCTCTGTCCAGTTTGTCAATGGAGATATGATCTTCCATACTCCTTTCCTTCTGCTGCAACCTGTGAGCTTAAAGGATAAAGGATAATACCTTTTGAAGTTCTTTGTGTATGAGGATACTTTTGAAGTAACCTTTTGATGCCTTGTGTCTTCAAATGCTTCACCTTTCAAACTTTAATGGAAAACTTTACAAAACTTCTCGTACCTTTGTCTTCTTCTGCTCTCGAGAATCTTTCTGCTCTGATACCACTTGTTGATGTATGAAACACCACAAGAAATGAATTAATGTGACACTAGAACACCTCTATGGTCACCTTTAACTCATTGCCACTCCAAACTTTGAGAAATGATAGCCTAAAGTGAGAACTTTGCTTCTACAGAAATTCCTAGTCACCGAAATGACATACCTTCAGTATTTTGTCAATTTCTCCTAGCTCAAGTATTATTTCTCCATGAAACTTTATACGCTAAAACTAGAAGAGTAGAGCTTTCCAACAAGCTATGATATGCATCAAACGGATCTCTAGAACTCAAGTTATGGCTCTCACAAGATGATCCTGTATGAGCTTCCAAAACTGGAAATTTTACCTGTTTTAGTAAGAGCGCCTGTTTAAAATTAGAATTCGATGCTTAGCATCGACTTGCAACGAGAATTCGATGCCGGGCATCGACTTGGGATGTTTTTGGCCACTTTTCAGCAGGGATTCTGTTGGGAGTGATGGTTGGATGCACTCAGAAGATTGAGTTGGTACTGCTAATCTTGCTTTGTACCAGCCCTCTTTGATCTTTTCCTTTGTTTCTACTCCTTGATGATGCGATGAGGATTGAGCCTTGCGGAAAATATAAGACAGTGCTCTAACTTTTCTAAAAATTCACCGAAATTTCACTGGACCGAAATTTCACCAGACTGCCACTGTACTGTTACCGTAATTGTACCAGAATTGTACCGGAATGAACTATAATTTTGTTTATCATTACTTCAAGTGAACATACATGAAGTAAGTAAGTGACACATGAACTCTCTTAACTAACAGAGCTTTTTCTGAAGTTTAAGAAAAAACTTCTCTAGTTCAGACAGTCTCTTTTCGGTCAGACTTTGTGCAGTGTATAGATATCTTTTCCACCGGAAAGATTGATCAACTAAAAGTAGAGATGTTTAGCTATAGAGTGAGCTATCTCTCATAAGAAACTTTGCATTACTCTGCAAGATCTACTTCGTTCTTCTACCGGAAAATTACTAGTTTACCGTAAGAACTGCAACAGTGAGCACTTTGACTGTAATTTCTTGAAATTGACTGAATCAAGTTGCTTCAAAACTTTGTGTGTTTGTGATATGCATAGAGCTGAATCTATCAAGCTTTGAATCACTTGATTTGGTTCAGTAGATCCTGAGATATACTTCTTCAAGGTTGACAGACTTGAAGATAATGACTCAGAGAATCACAGAGTAAATGAATGTAAGTATTTGTATTAGATCATGTAAATGTACATTCCCATTGGCATGATAAACATAGCTCAATGGTACTCAGAGGTGTAGGCTATATAGTAGACCTCACAACCTCAGTGATTGATACAGTAATGCTTCGGGGTTATTGGAGCGCCTCGGGATGATTGAAGAACACACCGCGACATTTTTTCTTGTAGCTTTTATAGGAATTGAGTGATGACTTGAATTAGAATTCAAATCAATCTCCTAAAATTTCTCACCTAAAAAATTGATTGAGATATTCTCTCGATCAATCAACCGCCTTTTCACGATTTCCAATCAATTCGGCGTGATTGCATAATGATGCGCCAGGTCATTTATATTTTTACAATAGATAAACAGGTAAAAAATCATAGGCATAAGTCCCTATGGTCTTTGCGTCATGTATAGTCTTCAACGTAGATATCCACGCCAAATGTGAAGGCTTGTGTTACACCAACAGCTCCCCCTCAAGCCAAACACTTTGGCTCAAGTCTTTAGCTCAAGTCTTTATCTTTAGTCTTCAATTATTTCCTGCAATCCAATCATGGATTTAAATCTGCATAGTTTGATTCCATCCAGAGCTTTAGTAAGCAAATCTGCACACTGTGTATCAGTAGACACATATGACAATTGAATTTCTTTGCTAAGTAACTTTTCCCTCACATAGTGGTAGTGAACCTCTATGTGTTTTGTCCTAGCATGATAAATTGGATTAGCCGCAAGGTGAAGAGAACTTGTGTTATCCCCAAATATGATTGGTGGTCTAGTATATGAGCCTAACTCTGTATACAAAAGCTTCAACCAGATAGCTTCTTGAGTGGCATTTGCTAGCCCTCTATACTCTGCTTCAGTAGATGACAAAGCTACTGTGGGTTGTTTCTTGGATGACCAAGAAATTGGTTTATCACCTGCAAAACATATGTAACCAGATGTACTCCTCCTGTCATCCTTGCAACCTGCCCAATCTGCATCTGAATACACTTTAATATCAATGTCTGATGTATAAGGAAAATACAAACCATGGTTCTGAGTTCCCTTTAGATACTTCAAGATCTTCTTAGCTGCTTCTAGGTGAGGTACCCTTGGTTTGTGCATGAATTGGCTAAGCACACTAACACCATATGATATATCAATCCTGGTTAAGGTAGCATAATTTAAACTACCTACCAAACTTTGGTAACCTGTAATATCTTTGAGTTCTTCTCCTTCATGTGCACTGAGTTTGTGGTTGACCTCCATAGGAATGTTTGAGACTTTAGCTTTTTTGCAAATTAAATTTCTTGACCATGTCCTGTATGTACTTCTTCTGAGTAATATAGATACCTGAATTTGTGTAGATCAATTCAAGTCCTAGGAAGTATTTCAATAATCCAAGATCACTGATCTTGAATTCCTTCATCATCTGTCCTTTGATGTGTCTAATTCCCTGAACATCATTTCCTGTAATAATGATGTCATCAACATAGACACATAAATATATTACTTCTGTACTGCTCCTTTTTATGAACAGAGAAGTGTCTGCTTTACTCATCACAAATCCTTGATCTTGGAGATATGTTGTCAACCTGTAATTCCATGCTCTAGGTGCCTGCTTTAAACCATACAGAGCCTTCTTTAATTTACAAACATGATTTACCTTATTGGGATTTTCATAGCCAGGTGGTTGTGCCATGTAGACTTCTTCAGATATCCATCCATTCAAGAATGCATTCTTCACATCCAATTGGTACATGTTCCAATTCTTGGATGCAGCTACACTCACCATAACTCTGATAGTTGGCATCTTAGCCACCGGAGAAAATGTCTCCTCATAATCAATGCCTTGGGTTTGTGCAAAACCCTTGGCTACCAACCTAGCTTTATACCTGTTTATTGTACCATCTGAATTTCTTTTGAGTTTGTAGATCCATCTGGATCCTATCACCTTCATAGAGTCCTTCTTGGGTACCAAGTCCCAAGTATCACTCTCTTTGAGAGCCTGCATTTCTTCATCCATTGCTTCCTTCCATTCTGGTTTAGTGATTGCTTCTTCAAATGTACCTGGTTCTTCATTCAAGAGATCCTTTGCAAGATATACAGAATGCTTGGTTACCAGTGAAGTATCATACCCATACCTAATAGGTTTTTTCTTTTCCCTTGAAGATCTCCTCATAGCTTGAGTTGAGGATTCTGGATTATCTTCTAGTTGCTTCATCTTCATCTTCCCTTTGGATTTCCAGGCCTTGAACTCTTCAATGTTGATGGTGTCTTCATCATCTGAGCTTGTGTCCTCTTTCTGAATTGGTTCTTGCCTGATAAGCTTGGGAAAGTCTTCTTCCATGTCATAAGGTAGACTAACCTTCCTGCACTCATTTTCATACCATGAATCATTTTCATCAAAGATGACATCTCTGCTTACCTTGAAGCCTTTGTTTGAGGGGTTGTAGAATCTGTACCCTTTCTGGTTCAAATCATAACCAATGAAGATACACTTTTCAGCCTTAGGGTCTAGCTTTCCCCTTACCTGTGAGGGAATATGCACATATGCAACACACCCAAAGATTTTGCAGTGATCCAGAGATGGTCTCTTACCATGCCAAGCCTCATAGGGTGTCATTCCATCAAGTGTCTTTGATGGCAACCTGTTAATTAAATATGTGGCAGTAGATACACTCTCTGCCCAAAGATAATTTGGCAACTTCTTTTCATTAAGCATAGACCTCGCTGTTTCTACAATTAGTCTATTCCTTCTTTCAGCTACCCCATTTTGTTCAGGTGAGTACCTTGTAGTAATCTCCCTCTTGATGCCTCTTTCCTGCAAGAAATCTTCAAAGTCATTGGAGAAGTATTCTCCACCACCATCTGACCTTAGCCTCTTCAAATGTCTACCTGTTTGATTTTCAACTAATGCAAGATACCTTTTGAAACAATTAAATACTTCATCTTTATGTTTCATGAAGTATAAGACAGTCCACCTGCTATAATCATCAATAAAGGACACATAATACCTTGATCCAGATAAGGATGGCTCCTTGCTAGGTCCCCAAACATCTGTATGCACTAATTCTAGATAATCTTTATGCATGAAACCTTTCTTGGTATAAGGCAACCTGTGTGACTTACCGAATTGACAAGCCTCACACTTGTATATCATGTGTTGCTTGGATATATTAGGTATCCCAAGCACACATTGATCCCTGCACATTTGCTTTAAGGTCCTTTCTCCAATGTGACCTAACCTCTTGTGCCAAATCTCCAATTCGGATAGCGTTTGATCCTTGTAATTGTACAGAGCAATGTTTTTGGTGTCTTCAAGCTCAAAAGTAAATAACCTACCTGATTTTTCTCCTTTTGCTATTCTTCTGAATCCATGTCTTGGATCCTCCACATATGCTCCATGTTGTGTGAATCTGACCTGTAGACCTTTTTCCACAATCTGACCTACACTCATCAGATTCTTGGTGATTGTTGGAACATACAACACTCTGCTTAATAAATTCTGATTACCATCACTTGTTTTGACATTGCCTACTTTAATAACTGAATGTTTAGTGTCATCACCTGTCTGCACTTGATGTTTGCCCTTGGGTTCTTCCAAATCAGAAAGTAATGCAACATTTCCAGCTACATGATTAGAGCAACCTGAATCAATATAGAATAAGTGATCATCATTGATACCTGACTTAGATGTCATGTTCATGATCAACAAGGAATCATCTTGCTCCTCTACATAATTGTTGTAATCTTTCCTATTTCTGTATCCACCTTGATAATTGCCATTGTGATTGTAGCTATTGTTGTAATTATTGTTGTAGCCATGGTAGCCTTGAGATTGGTTGAATCTGCCTCTACCTTGAGAGTATCCTCCTCTAGAGTAGCCTCTTCCTCTCTGATTCTTATAATTTCTGTAGCACTCATCTGTGGTATGGTTAGACAAGCCACAAATATTGCATGGAGATTGATTGTAGGATCTCCCCCTACCTGACTTACCTCCTCTGCCCCTTCCTCTAGATGATCTACCTCTCCCTGCATAGTTTGCTTGGGAGGTAGATCCTTCTTCATCAACCTTCTTATTTTTACCTTTGTCTTTTACCTTTTTATCAGTGTAAAGGGCAGAAGAGTTGTTACCTTTTGATTGTTCTCCATTCTTTGTGATCTTTGCTTCATGTGTAAAGAGTTGTCCAATCAGAGTTGTTAGATCAGGTGCTTGGATGTCCATGTACAAGTCCATTGCTGTGGTAAAGCTCTCCCACTTGTCATCTGCCTTTAGTCCATTGATCACTTGTCTGACTATTTGCTCTTCCTCAATTTCTTCTCCAACACTTGCAAGTTGATCTGCAATGTCCTTGACTTTGGTGACAAAATCTGAGACACATTGTTTTGATTGCTTTCTGAGAGTTGTAAACTCAATCCATAGCTGATTCTTTCTGGCCCTTGTGCTTGATGAAAAATATGTTGACAAGGTTTCCCAAGTCTCTTGGGAAGTTTTGCAATTCCTTACATGAGGTAGAAGGAAATCAGAAATAGAGTTTAGAAGATATGACCTTGCCAAAGCATCTTTTGCACACCATTGATTTAGCTTCTCATGTTCATCCTTTGTAGGTAGGCCTCTGGTCTTGAACGAGGGCAATTCCTCATCTCCTGATATGTATCCAAACAAGCTCCTTCCTTGTAGATAGGTCTTCATCCTTAGAGACCAAGCTTGGTAATTGTTCCTGTCCAATTTGTCAATGAATGAAGGAAAACCATCACCCATGATTACCTTATTCGCTCTGATACCACTGTTGGGAGTGATGGTTGGATGCACTCAGAAGATTGAGTTGGTACTGCTAATCCTGCTTTGTACCAGCCCTCTTTGATCTTTTCCTTTGTTTCTACTCCTTGATGATGCGATGAGGATTGAGCCTTGCGGAAAATATAAGACAGTGCTCTAACTTTTCTAAAAATTCACCGAAATTTCACTGGACCGAAATTTCACCAGACTGCCACTGTACTGTTACCGTAATTGTACCAGAATTGTACCGGAATGAACTATAATTTTGTTTATCATTACTTCAAGTGAACATACATGAAGTAAGTAAGTGACACATGAACTCTCTTAACTAACAGAGCTTTTTCTGAAGTTTAAGAAAAAACTTCTCTAGTTCAGACAGTCTCTTTTCGGTCAGACTTTGTGCAGTGTATAGATATCTTTTCCACCGGAAAGATTGATCAACTAAAAGTAGAGATGTTTAGCTATAGAGTGAGCTATCTCTCATAAGAAACTTTGCATTACTCTGCAAGATCTACTTCGTTCTTCTACCGGAAAATTACTAGTTTACCGTAAGAACTGCAACAGTGAGCACTTTGACTGTAATTTCTTGAAATTGACTGAATCAAGTTGCTTCAAAACTTTGTGTGTTTGTGATATGCATAGAGCTGAATCTATCAAGCTTTGAATCACTTGATTTGGTTCAGTAGATCCTGAGATATACTTCTTCAAGGTTGACAGACTTGAAGATAATGACTCAGAGAATCACAGAGTAAATGAATGTAAGTATTTGTATTAGATCATGTAAATGTACATTCCCATTGGCATGATAAACATAGCTCAATGGTACTCAGAGGTGTAGGCTATATAGTAGACCTCACAACCTCAGTGATTGATACAGTAATGCTTCGGGGTTATTGGAGCGCCTCGGGATGATTGAAGAACACACCGCGACATTTTTTCTTGTAGCTTTTATAGGAATTGAGTGATGACTTGAATTAGAATTCAAATCAATCTCCTAAAATTTCTCACCTAAAAAATTGATTGAGATATTCTCTCGATCAATCAACCGCCTTTTCACGATTTCCAATCAATTCGGCGTGATTGCATAATGATGCGCCAGGTCATTTATATTTTTACAATAGATAAACAGGTAAAAAATCATAGGCATAAGTCCCTATGGTCTTTGCGTCATGTATAGTCTTCAACGTAGATATCCACGCCAAATGTGAAGGCTTGTGTTACACCAACAGATTCGATGCCGGGCATCGACTTCCCGCATAAAGTCTTGATCTTTTGGACACCAAAACTATAGGTGATTTCATGCACACTTACAATATGACTTATCAACTGGAATTCGATGCTAGGCATCGAGTTGCTCCAACAACATCATCTTTTCAAGAAGATTTGGCAGTAGATAAAAATCAGATATGAAGATAAGGACTTATCAAGTGAGATTCGATGCCACGTATCGACTTGCTTGGAAAACTTCAACCTTTCAAATCATTACACAGAAGACAAACACTGGAGATGGAGGAAGAAGACTTATACACAGAACTTTAACTAGTTCTTGTCATAACTATGAAAACTCAGAAGCTTACAAGTGCTTTCTCGCTCAGAGAAGCCCGACTATACTCAGTCATACAAAAATAAGTTCTTCTCACTTTCTCATTGTCTTCCTCCTTCTTCTTCTCTCCACGTCAATTAATACTAACTAACTTATATAGACTTTCTCATTCCCGTAACTTTTGAAAAACTTCTAGAACTAAAGTGAACTAACTTTACAAGTATAATACATTTGTGAATTTGTCCCTTCACATAGGCATGGGGTTTTCTTCCTAAGATTTGACCTTCAAATATATGTCCAGTTAGTGATTGTTTCTCCAACAGTCACAAGGTCAACTACCCACTTGTAATGGATACAAGGTGGATAGGTCGGGTGAAGGGGATCTCTATGCTTGACAGAGGAGTGTAACTGGCACGTACTACAAGTGCTCACAAATTCTTTAACAGTTACATACATCCTCGGCCACCAGTAGCTTTCTCTAATCTTTTCATATGTAGCTACAAATCCTTTATGACCAGCCCAAAGGCTTTCGTGCATCTCTTGCATAACTTGCACTTGAAAGACCTTCAAACCTAGTACTCTTTGAGGGTTTCGAACGTTTACTCTAGCATGTCTCCAAAGATATCCATCTTTCAAGAAGAAGTTGAAAGACTTCTTCCTGATGTTTCGGAATCGATTTGAAGACCAGCTTGGGGAAGGTTGAAACGAACTCAGATAATTTCCTATATCTCGCCCCTCTCCTTCATAATCGCACTCTCTAAATCTCTCATATGTGTAGGTAGATGTTTCATAATTTACTAAATTAATATGATTATTTAATGCTTCACTATCATTATCGAACTTTGCTCTTGAAAGCATATCAGCAATAGTGTTATGTTTACCGGCTATATGAACAAAAGCAGGATTAATAAATTTAATATAGGCTATCCATCGTAGCATAGCTATATCCGGAGATGAACAATTAGCTATTAAACCTATTAATGGAAGACAATCGGTTTCTACTATTACATTAGCGCCTATAAAGTACTCTTTATCTGTTTTTAAAGTTGTAACTAATCCCCATAATTCTCTCTTAATTTGCGGGTAATTCTTTTGAGTATCATGAAGAATTTTTGCTCCAAAGCGAACTGCGTACCTTTGCTCCTCCTCATCATCCTACCCAATGACCCAGCCTATACCAATAGGACTAGTGTCAACGGTTAGGATTACAGGCTTATTTCCTGTATAGTCAATACATTTCAAAACAGGAGCATTGATAAGCAATTGTTTTAGACGCCTCATAGTTCTAGAATGCTTATCAGTCCAAAAGAATTTCTTTCTTTTTCTCAATAAATCATAAAGCGGATTCGCTATATGAGCAAAGTGAGGGATCGAGATGACATAGAAAACACATGCACCTAGGAATCTCCTTACTTCACTGACATTGCGACATCTCTCAGAAATCCTACTAATGGCATCAACTTTTGCTGGAGATGGAGGAAGAAGACTTTCACACAGAACTTTAACTAGTTCTTGTCATAACTATGAAAACTCAGAAGCTTACAAGTGCTTTCTCGCTCAGAGAAGCCCGACTATACTCAGTCATACAAAAATAAGTTCTTCTCACTTTCTCATTGTCTTCCTCCTTCTTCTTCTCTCCGCCTCAGTTAATACTAACTAACTTATATAGACTTTCTCATTCCCGTAACTTTTGAAAAACTTCTAGAACTAAAGTGAACTAACTTTACAAGTATAATACATTTGTGAATTTGTCCCTTCACATAGGCATGGGGTTTTCTTCCTAAGATTTGACCTTCAAATATATGTCCAGTTAGTGATTGTTTCTCCAACAGTCACAAGGTCAACTACCCACTTGTAATGGATACAAGGTGGATAGGTCGGGTGAAGGGGATCTCTATGCTTGACAGAGGAGTGTAACTGGCACGTACTACAAGTGCTCACAAATTCTTTAACAGTTACATACATCCTCGGCCACCAGTAGCTTTCTCTAATCTTTTCATATGTAGCTACAAATCCTTTATGACCAGCCCAAAGGCTTTCGTGCATCTCTTGCATAACTTGCACTTGAAAGACCTTCAAACCTAGTACTCTTTGAGGATTTCGAACGTTTCCTCTAGCATGTCTCCAAAGATATCCATCTTTCAAGAAGAAGTTGAAAGACTTCTTCCTGATGTTTCGGAATCGATTTGAAGACCAGCTTGGGGAAGGTTGAAACGAACTCAGATAATTTCCTATATCTCGCCACTCTCCTTCATAATCGCACTCTCTAAATCTCTCATATGTGTAGGTAGATGTTTCATAATTTACTAAATTAATATGATTATTTAATGCTTCACTATCATTATCGAACTTTGCTCTTGAAAGCATATCAGCAATAGTGTTATGTTTACCGGCTATATGAACAAAAGCAAGATTAATAAATTTAATATAGGCTATCCATCGTAGCATAGCTATATCCGGAGATGAACAATTAGCTATTAAACCTATTAATGGAAGACAATCGGTTTCTACTATTACATTAGCGCCTATAAAGTACTCTTTATCTATTTTTAAAGTTGTAACTAATCCCCATAATTCTCTCTTAATTTGCGGGTAATTCTTTTGAGTATCATGAAGAATTTTTGCTCCAAAGCGAACTGCATACCTTTGCTCCTCCTCATCATCCTACCCAATGACCCAGCCTATACCAATAGGACTAGTGTCAACGGTTAGGATTACATGCTTATTTCCTGTATAGTCAATACATTTCAGAACAGGAGCATTGATAAGCAATTGCTTTAGACGCCTCATAGTTCTAGAATGCTTATCAGTCCAAAAGAATTTCTTTCTTCTTCTCAATAAATCATAAAGTGAATTCGCTATATGAGCAAAGTGAGGGATCGAGATGACATAGAAAACACATGCACCTAGGAATCTCCTTACTTCACTGACATTGCGACATCTCTCAGAAATCCTACTAATGGCATCAACTTTTGCTGGAGATGGAGGAAGAAGACTTATACACAGAACTTTAACTAGTTCTTGTCATAACTATGAAAACTCAGAAGCTTACAAGTGCTTTCTCGCTCAGAGAAGCCCGACTATACTCAGTCATACAAAAATAAGTTCTTCTCACTTTCTCATTGTCTTCCTCCTTCTTCTTCTCTCCGCGTCAGTTAATACTAACTAACTTATATAGACTTTCTCATTCCCGTAACTTTTGAAAAACTTCTAGAACTAAAGTGAACTAACTTTACAAGTATAATACATTTGTGAATTTGTCCCTTCACATAGGCATGGGGTTTTCTTCCTAAGATTTGACCTTCAAATATATGTCCAGTTAGTGATTGTTTCTCCAACAGTCACAAGGTCAACTACCCACTTGTAATGGATACAAGGTGGATAGGTCGGGTGAAGGGGATCTCTATGCTTGACAGAGGAGTGTAACTGGCACGTACTACAAGTGCTCACAAATTCTTTAACAGTTACATACATCGTCGGCCACCAGTAGCTTTCTCTAGTCTTTTCATATGTAGCTACAAATCCTTTATGACCAGCCCAAAGGCTTTCGTGCATCTCTTGCATAACTTGCACTTGAAAGACCTTCAAACCTAGTACTCTTTGAGGGTTTCGAACGTTTACTCTAGCATGTCTCCAAAGATATCCATCTTTCAAGAAGAAGTTGAAAGACTTCTTCCTGATGTTTCGGAATCGATTTGAAGACCAGCTTGGGGAAGGTTGAAACGAACTCAGATAATTTCCTATATCTCGCCACTCTCCTTCATAATCGCACTCTCTAAATCTCTCATATGTGTAGGTAGATGTTTCATAATTTACTAAATTAATATGATTATTTAATGCTCACTATCATTATCGAACTTTGGTCTTGAAAGCATATCAGCAATAGTGTTATGTTTACCGGCTATATGAACAAAAGCAGGATTAATAAATTTAATATAGGCTATCCATCGTAGCATAGCTATATCCGGAGATGAACAATTAGCTATTAAACCTATTAATGGAAGACAATCGGTTTCTACTATTACATTAGCACCTATAAAGTACTTTATCTGTTTTTAAAGTTGTAACTAATCCCCATAATTCTCTCTTAATTTGCGGGTAATTCTTTTGAGTATCATGAAGCATTTTTGCTCCAAAGCAAACTGCGTACCTTTGCTCCTCCTCATCAGCCTACCCAATGACCCAGCCTATACCAATAGGACTAGTGTCAACGGTTAGGATTACAGGCTTATTTCCTGTATAGTCAATACATTTCAAAACAGGAGCATTTATAAGCAATTGCTTTAGACGCCTCATAGTTCTAGAATGCTTATCAGTCCAAAAGAATTTCTTTCTTTTTCTCAATAAATCATAAAGCGGATTCGCTATATGAGCAAAGTGAGGGATCGAGATGACATAGAAAACACATGCACCTAGGAATCTCCTTACTTCACTGACATTGCGACATCTCTCAGAAATCCTACTAATGGCATCAACTTTTGCTGGATAGGGTCTACGACCATAATGGCCACATAAATGTCCAACTATCAGCACTTCATTAACACCAAAAGTTGATTTCTCTAAGGAGAAAGTTAGTCCAACCTCTTCAAATCTTTCAAATATCTTTTCACAATCTGAAATATGGCTGGAAACAAACTTTCTACAACTAGATGAATCTAAGCTTTCATCCTTTTCTTTTTCCACACACCCTTTTATTGGAATGTCATCAATAAAAGGAATTGTCACTTTTGGGATAAAGTCATGTAGGATCAGATTCATAGCATTCATCATGTGTGCCACAGAATTCGTGGCTACTTGTGGTAAAGTACACATGCGTACTAACCCCAAAGGAGTCTTCATCGTGATCACATCTCGACTCTCAATTGCTAATTGAAATTGATCATACCCTGAATACAGGTCTCCCATTGAATAGATGGAGTGACCGGAAAATGCCTCGGCAAACTCATCTACAATGGGTCCCGTTCCTACATTCCTAATAGTGACTTTATTCACAGGCTGCAGGTCCTGAATAAAGCGTAGCTTCCCGCTCTTTTTTGGTACCGTGAACCACCTATTAGAGTATGGTGTTGAGGATGGTTCTAAGATTCTCATGGCAATCTTCTCCTTTAATAGTCTCATTAGCTCAGGTAAATGAGCTTTTGGGACTGGAATCGGACGAAGATTCCAAGGAATATGTGGTACTGTGAAAATAATCATCGGAGCTACTAACTTTGGGTCTACACATCCTATCTCATGTGGGAATAAAGAAAAAGCTTTACCATGACGAACAATCATCTTAGTAAACTGCTCTTTTTCAATTTGAGAAAGAAATTCATCACCGAATTTAATAAGTTTCTTACTCTCATCAGTAAATATGTGACCTATCTTAGATCGATCTCTAAGAATAGGATCATTTGATACTCGACGAAGTATGTTATGACTATCTTTGGGTAAGGGTTGAGCTACAGGCTTTATTTTCTTTTCTACAGTTTTGTATTTAGTTTCTATGCTAACTTCATGTTCTAGGATAAATTTACTAATAATCTCATACTCTTGAATAGAGTTAAGAATTATCAGATTTGATTCAAAATTTTCATAAGAAACGCTTTCTAGCTCTTCTAATAGAGTAGAACTTTTTTGATAATTCAATTATACACTCAATATTCTCGTCACTTGAAATTAATCCAGTTTTTCTAAACTATTTTTTAGTTTGTTTTCTAAATGTTTTTGTAAGGTTTTCTTTAGTAATATAATGCAAACTAGTTGTAGGAGTACAAATTAGATAATTTTCAAATTTATGTTCATTGATAGGCGAGACATCAAAACAACGTCCACTATTGTCTCGCTCAATAGTGGAGTCTAGCAGAAATTTTGATCATAGTACGCTCCATATTCTCTTACAGTCAGTGGATCATCACATACATGACTGATCGAGTCAATGGGATTTCTTCTTAAGCTCTTTCTATTTCTAGTATGATTTGGGCAAACCATCATAACTTGCAAAGAATCCATCCCTGATTTGGATCGAATTCTTGCATACGCTGATCCGTCATTCATTGCCTTTGTTTCCATCCTCATTTCAGCTATAAATGGCTGTCCAAGAATCACTTCATATGAGCAATTATCTTGAACGAAGAAGTGAAACTCTTCTCGACCACCACCTATCATAATAGGCACATTCGCACATGCACCCAACAAAATGCTAGAGCCATTGTCAGCTGTTCTCATCCGCCAACCATGCTCTTTATCAATTGGCCATCTAAATTTATCAAAGAATTTTTTTGAAATCACGTTTATCTCTGACCCCGAGTCAATGAGAGCCAAAGCTAAACAAGAATCCTTTTCATCACCAATTCTAATCTTTACTTCTGGTGTGCCTCTTTCCCAGAAGGTAGAATTGTATTTACTCTCACTCTTTAACATTTCTTCATCAGGTTGTATAGGTCCTAGAAAATTTCTATTTACACTACCTGTTGTGAATTCTTCATCATCCTCATGGTCACTTTCACTCAATGTAACTGCATCATTCATAGCTAGGGTTTCTTCTGCCACATCTTGCATGTCCTCGTCTTGTGGCAAGGGAAAACGTCTTCTTCTAATAAGTCGAATAAAATTGTCCTTGAACTCTAGTTTCGCAATGGAAAACACTTGCTCAAGTGACATCGTTACTTGAATTTTTAAAAGAATGTCATTTAAAATCTCTCTAGCATCATTTTTCTTTTCGAGCTCAAAAATCATAAGAGCACGTGGAGCTCTTCTTCCTTTCTTCTTTCCTTTCTCTTCATTTTGCTTTTGATCTTCTTTATTTTCAGGTTTAGAGGTTTCCAATTTCTTTTGTTCTTCTTACAATTGAATATTTTCATCGGTCGGCTTTTTGCCTTCCTTTATCATTTTTCTCTTCTCTTCTTGAGATAAATTTGATTCATCAAATTGAACTTTCTTGTCAGTTTTCTTTTCATCTTCTCTTGTTTGTCACCTAGTTACCCTTCTATCACCTTCTTCTACATCATCCTATTGATCTTCTTGTCTCCGTTTTTCCTCAACATTAGCAATGTGAGAAAAGACAGAGGATTGATCTACAGGAGATTTCCATGCAGTCTTGTACATTATCTCATCTCTAGCTCGTACAAGTGCCTCTATTGAATATGGATTTTGGCTAGGTGTTGAAGAAGGCCTATCCTCGACCGGCTCTAATCTTGCAGCCGAAGTACTAGCAGTTGCATCTGAGACTGTTAAATTTTCGTAAAGCTTTTTCATTCCGCCTTTTCCCCAATTGACGGACAAAGGAAGACGTGACCTAAAGTCACACAGTCTTCTATCTATTTCAACGACTAATTGATTTGCCTTAGCACTTTTTAACTCTTCACAAGCAAATGATGCGTGTTCGAGACTATCGCACCAAACACAGCGCTTCACGCCAGTCCCTCTTTTCTCATTAGTTCTTTGAAAAGGTGGCTGTATAGCAACCTGAGGAGTCTGCTGTGGTACTGGCTGAAAGACTGGTTGTGGTGGAACATATTGAGGCATAACTTGTTGATTAGGCAGTACTTGCCCTACACCACTATTGCTAGCCCCTGTATCATTAAAGCTCATAAAATAAACTTGTTTATTTAAATTAGCAACCTCTTTTGAAAGAGATGCTTGCATGTTCATAACATTCTCCATCTGTTTACATAAAATATCTAATTGAAATTCTATAGGAGCTTTAGTAGCAGCTGCATTATTAGCCGTAGCCGTAGCAGCAGGCATTGGCATATCAACTTGTCTTATAGCAGGAGTTTCTCTTGGCTGAGAAGCATCAGATCTTGAATATAAAATTTTTTGTCTTTGCTTCATTTGAGCAACAGCCTCTATTTCTTTTTTTACTTTCTCCCAGTCATCTGTTAGCCCATAACTTTTTCCTGGCTCCTCTATTCGTCTTTCAATTTCGGCCCTATCTTCTGGATTAAGTATCTTAAGAAAATATATAATCACATCTGGATTTATAGCATTTCTATCACCTTCAAGAAGTTCAGCCAGACATCTCATAAACTCACCATGAAGATGAGTTAAAGACTCATTGCTCTTAACAGTGTTTAACCACCGCAAAAAACCTTCTCGACTGTGCTGGCTAAAATCCTCGAGGTAGAACATTTTATGAAGTTCCTTTCTAAATTCCTCCCAAGGTTTTTCAGCGTGTTCTTGTATAGATTCTAGAATTGAACTAGAAACTACACGTCCAAAGTATTTCACTAGCACATCTTCAGGTAATCCCTGGATTTGCACTTGCTTCTCAAATGCATCCAAGTATTCCGTAATGTTTAATCCAGTAAATTTTCCTTTCTCTTTTAGAATAGCTTGGACTGTACGTGTCCCTTGCTTTTCTATCATCATGTTCCTAAACATCTCCTCCATCTTGCGTTCTTGATAACGCTTCGAATAGAGAAGAAGTTCCCTAATAGCCGGATCTAATTGCTCTCTAAATTGTCTAAATCTATCACTAGTTGATAAAGCCAAGGATGGCTTTACCCTAGTCCTAGGCTTTTCTAATTCTAATCTTCTAAAGTCTATTTGATTCCTTTAACCTAAATTTTGTCTTATCTCTAATATTTACTCTTTTTTATTTTAAGTTGTTTAGAGATTAAAAAAAAAAAAATAACTTTTTCAATTTCAAAGGGTTTTTTAATAAGGTAATTGTTATAAAATAGTTTCCCTTGAATTAAGTCTTTTTAGTTTACTATTAATTTCTTTAAAATTAATTTCTTTGAAGAAATAAAAGCATTAACTATAAGTCAAAAAAAAAAACCTAAATTTAAACTATTTTATGCTAAAAGCTTTTCTTTTTATGCAATGAAAATAAAGCAAACAATCTTTCTTTCTCAAAAATTAAATTCTTTTTGATGATGCAAAATATAATAGCTTTTCCTAAAATGCAGATATTTAAATGTTTTAAGTAAAAATTAGATTTCCTAAATACAAAAGAAAGATTCAAATACTCTTTTAATGCTATTATGAAAGTGCTTAAATCCTAAATGCAGATGAAAACAACTTTTCTTTTCAAGTGATGTGTGTAAACTAAAAATAAAGAACTTGAAATAAACACCTTACTTGATGATATCTTTGTTGAAGAAGTTCAAAAGTAAATATTTAAAACAATCTAAAATACAAAATATCTTAATTCTCTTTGAATGTTGAAGGGGGGGTATGAAACGACGAAGCTCCACTAGTTGGAAATCCTTCTTCCACAGTTTTATCACAGCATTAATCTTCAATTTTTCTGCAGACAAGAGGAAAATGAAATTAGAGATTTAAATCAAAAACTGAAAATGTAACGTAAGTCCTAGGCACACTATCGTCACGTTTCACGTCGGGTTCACCAAAGCTGTCGTAGAGGGGTGTGAAGGTAGGCTGACGTTCATCTACAAGAATCGCGCTAACCTAACCGTGTGACTGCACGCAGGGTGCTTCTAAGTATGCCTAGGGCCTTCGGTTGATTTTTTAGTTTAGGTGTGATAAAAACCTATATGTTTCTAATATATGGGAGTGCAAAATAAGAACTAAGTATTTAGACTAAGGACCGTAAGGACGAGCGTTTCTACTAAGTTCTATAGCTTCTAATTGATAAGACATAACTAAGTTCTCGTTTGTAATTTTATCTTTAATAAAATCATTTCTTTAGACATACGAAAAAAGTAAAGAACACAACAATATAGAGAATTTCGAAATCAATTTATTTAAACCTATACAAATTATATTGAAAATTGAAAGTACTAGAGATCTTTAAGATTTAATCTTATACAAAAGCTAATACAATTCTCTTTTGGATAAACCTATACAACTTAAATAACATTCTTAAGTAATGTATTTTTGTGATCCTGAAAATTTCTTATGCTTGTAAACTCGTAATCTCCTTTTTAAATCTCTTCAATGATCTGCAAGAGGACATTAGAAAAAAAAACATAAGTGAGTCTCCTTTGTCTGTGGTCAGCTTCCTCTCTGTTGGGGGGTCTCGCCGTTGGGCTCTGAAAAATCTCAGGGGTGCAAGTTCCTTCGGCCATGGATGTGGCTTCGTCTTCTCTCGTGAAAAGTAATCGGGCCCCCCCCCCCCCTGGGGAGACCGGCACTCTGGCCGCTCTGCTGGAGGGGGGGTCATGTGCCGCCCCCGGGGCGTCCGAAAGTGTTGAATCCCCCATCGTGTCCCTCAGTAGACCCGCAGTTCTGTCTGCCCAGGAGGACCTCAAGAAAGTTTGCCTCGTCGGCCAAGTGTTTGGCCCTAGGCCCCCGCTCGAAATCGTGCGACAATGGCTTCGAAAAGAGTGGTTCCCTCGGGGGCTAATTGTCAGCAAATGCCAGTTCTTACCAGCAAATCACATGCTGCTAGTCTTTGAAAATGAAGAGATGGCGTTCCAAGCCCTAAGCGTTGGCACCTGGCAGCTCGGTCGGTCGACCCTGTGCTTATTCAGATGGTCCCCGGACTTTACCCCCGACAAATCGAAATCACTTCGGTACCCTCTTTGGGTTGAGCTCCCTAATCTCCCATACTTCTTGTACAACTTCGTGTGGGACATTGTCTCCCCCATCGGCAAGCCATTGGCTTCTCGAGAAGACATTGGTGGTCTCATCTATGAGGGTGCAAGACACTCGTTCAATGCTAGATGGCACCCACAAATCTGCGTCGAGGCCGACCTCAGTTCGCCACTTCCATCTACGATCAAAGTGGACATGGGAGAAGGCGATGTCTGGGAGCAGGTTATCACTTACAAAAACCTCCCCAATGCGTGCTTTCGTTGCGGCCAACAAGGTCACAGGATCAAAGACTGCCCTCTCAGGCAAAAAAACAAGCGATTTCAAGAAGCCTCCAAAACTGCTCAAGACAACTTTGACGATTCGACCCACTTGACCAAGAAAGGGGAAGACAAGGGCCTCCTCAATCCACAAGCTGATGCCGATGGCTTTACTGAAGTTAGAAGAAGAAGGAAAAGAAGCCCAAGGGCCAACGGTGAGAGGAACAACCCGCCATTTACCTCACACAGCAATTTGTATTGCAATCTCGGAAAGGAGATCAACGAACTTGACTATCCAGGTGGGAAACCACTCGAGGTAGATACCGACGACAATGCCCTAGAGATCCCTGACAACAAAGAAACCCCCCAGGAGGGTTATACTACAAGCAAAGAGGATGGATTCACCACTAGCAATGAGGACAACATGGATAGTGAAAGTTCCATCATTGGATCGACGATCCCGGAAACGGTGCCGAGCACGGGGCCCAGTTCCCCCCAGCAAGGAGTATCACGCAAAGGAAAGCAGCCTATGGAGCTGCCTTGGAAAAGCCCCCACAAGAACCGATTTCTAAGTCGGGATCAGATCCCAGCGAAAAAGAAAGAGGAAGCCAAGAGAAGAAAGGACAAAGCTCCCTCCCGCAAAGAGGGATAAACACAAAATGATCGTCATCTCGCTAAATGCTAGAGGGCTAACCGACCCCTCAAGAGCGACCATCATTGGTCAATGGCTGCGCGACATTAGTTTAAACCCAGACATTATATGTATTCAAGAGATTAAAATTGACGGAGAAGACCTACAGAAACGCCTCAGACAGGTCTCCTCAGCCCATGTGTGGATCCCTACGAAGCACCAGAGGGGGTCTGGAGGAACGGCTATCGGCGTTAAACACCTCTGGCTTGAAAAGTTAGAGAACTCCTTTGAAGATGTAAGTCACCGTTGGATTGCGGCTTCCTTTGGTGCTCCTCTTTCTGTTACTATGGTTTCCCTGTACGCTCCTAACGGGGATCTGGAGCGACTGAACACTTGGGCCTCACTTGACTCACTTCCCCACAACGTGCTTATTTGTGGAGACTTCAACATGGTGGAGGACCCTAGGGACAGATGGATGGGCAAGGGTAGGATCATTGACAGTCGGGAGAAGGAAACGTGGGACATGACCAAACTCCACTTGGACTTGGTTGAATTCAAAGACTTGAATGGCTTCTCTTGGTCGAATCTCCAGGCGGGCGAGGACCTGAGGAAAGCTAGGCTCGATAGATGCTACATCTCTCAGGGCTTTACTCATCAGTGGGGCCACCCTACCATCACGCAACGCACTGACCTCACCATCTCTGACCACTACCCGATCGTTATCACTTTTCAACCTTCAAACAAGATCCGCAAGGCCCCGTGGTTCCATGCCAACGCGTCCTCCTTCTCTCTCCCCTCCGTCCACCAAGAGATTGCGGATGTGTGGAAGGTGGCGTTCGCTTCTGGCTTGGCCCCAGCCAAGTGTTGGAGAAGTGCGGCCGACAAGTCTCGTAAGATCATGATTAGAACTAAGAATATGATCGAGACTGTGAGACGGGCTCGTAGGGAAGCTCTTTACCACAGACTCTGGCGGCTCGAGGAGGAAGTGAACAAAGGAAAACTCCAAGCCCAGAAAGGTCTCCGAAAAGTCAGAGCAGCGTTGAGATACGAGGAAGAAATACAAAGGAAAAACTTGCAATTCTTCTTCAAGGAGTGGTGGGCCGGCAAAGCCGACAAACCCGCTAAGGAGATGTGCCGTATCCTTAAAAGGAAACACAACAGAGAGTCGATCCCCCTACTGCTTGATCCACATGGCAATGTATGCAATTCGGAAGAAGATAATTTTGGCGTCATCGAAGGGCACTTCACGAGACTCCTGGGAACCTCGAACCCCCTCTCCCACCATAGAAGGGACTGCATGGCTGCCATTTCTTGGGTTTCCCCCCGGAGAATTCCACCCAACCTTCACTCCTTGCTCCATGCCCCTATCTCGGAATCAGAAATCATCGCGGTTATTGATGCCCTCCCCCGCGGTAAAAGCCCGGGACCCGACGGACTCACTAACGAGTTCTTTAAATCCTTCAAGCTGGTGGTTGCCACCCCTCTTCGGATGGTATGGCAAGAAGCGCTAAAGTTTGGTGCTCTTCCTTCTTGTCTAAATAATGGAATTATCAAGTTGATTCACAAGAAGGGGGAAAAGAACAGAATCGAGAACTGGCGGCCGATTACGATGCTCCAAACAGGATATAAGATCATCGCCAAAGTCATTGCCAACAGGCTGTCGTGCCACCTGAGATCTTGGCTTAGTGAGGACCAAAAAGGTTTCATCAAAGGCAGGTCCATCCTGGAAACCATTATGGACATTTGGGAAGGTATGCAATATGCAAAGGAGTCCAACCAAGACGTGGTTTTCCTCAAGATCGACTTTGATAAAGCCTACGATAGGCTTGAATGGGACTATATTCTGCAGTCGCTCCAAGACCTCGGATGTAGTCGGGAATTCACCAGGATGATCGCGACCCTTCTCGGAAACGCAACGACACAAATTAACGTAAACGGCAAACTTTCGAAGGCGATCCACCTTAAAAGATCTATTAGACAAGGGTGCCCTCTGGCCCCTCTCCTCTTTGCCATCGCCACTGAGGGGCTGAGCAGACTGGTGGCACATCATGTGGAGGCTGGCAATATCAAAGGCCTCCGACTGCCTCACGGCCACAGCCAAATCATCATGAGACTTTTTGCCGATGATATGAACGCATTCGTTCACAATGATAACACCAGTTTGGAGACGTTCTGGAGGTGCCTTGATACCTTTTGTGTGGCCTCTGGATCCAAAATCAACCATAATAAGACCGCCTTTAGGGCTATTGTGGGACAACAACCTGGCCTCCTCATTGATCATGGTTGCCAAATCATTCCGCAGGGCCAAATCTTTCGGCTGCTTGGCATCCCCCTGGGGTTTGACGTCCCTATGGATCAGCGTTGGAACTGGGTGCTGGCCAAACTTGAAAACAAGCTCAACTACTGGAGAGGCATGCAAATCAATCTCGCTGGACGCGCGATGGTCATCAACACGTTCCTCCTCTCGTCCACCATCTATTTCCTTTCTTGTTGGAGACCGAATGAGCAAGGCCTGTCCAAGCTGAATAGCATCTGCAGGAACTTTCTGTGGACGGGTGATCATAACAGAAGGGGGGTGCCTAAGATCAAATGGGCCATCTGCACCAGCCACAGAGATAGCGGGGGGCTTGGTATCCTGGACATTGGGTGTATGGCCAACAAACTGGCTGCCAAATGGATGATTAAGGCTTGGTGCAACAGGGAGGCCTCGTGGGCCAAGCTGATCTTCAGAAACAAGAACGAGTTGGCTCTCATGGGGTTCCCAAGCTGGAAGAATCTCGACATCATGACCCTGCTATTCTCCCCGATCCCTGTCTTCCCAAAAGGCTCCAATCTAGTGTGCTCCCTTTGGAAGGGCTGGAACAAAGTCAAAAGCTTCACAAGAATTAGTGAGGACTGGAAGTGGGCGGCCGGAATCAGACAAAACGACTCTATCTGGTTCCCGGTACATGGCATCCGGAGTGTGGAGTCGTGGAACATTCGAAATGCCAAGAGACTATGGCACAAAGGATTCAAAAAATGGAAACACCTCTGGAAACATGACTCCAACGGCTGGATCAATTTCGAGGACATTGATCCTTCCAAAAACATCTCCTACGAAGAATGGAACACTTTGCAAAGCAGATGCCTCGCATGGGATCGGAACAAGATTCGCCTTCTCATGGGACATGATGCTCCGAACTCGCTTGGTCTCAAATGGCACAATGGAAATAACATACTCAAAATCCCGAACATCAAAGAAACCACTGACCACCAGATCAGTCTCAACAAGAAGTGGTGCCTGGCTTGGACGCAACTTCGATGGGACATGAAATTTATGAGTATTTGGCACCCCCTGATCGAGATTAAGAAGTCTGTCCTCCTTTGGCAAATTCTGCATCGTGGCATTTGGACTAACCACAAGGCTTGCAAAATTTGCGGGGTCCCTCCTTGGTGCAAACGCTGTCACCGGGCTATTGAAGATGTCCCACACATCTTCCTCTCCTGCCCCAGCTCCCTCAAAATATGGCAGATGGTGGGAAAGAAACTCAGACTTCTGAAACAGCTTAGCTGGAAACAAGTCCTTTTGGGAGAAGCGATCGGCTGCTCCGCGACACTCTGGAACGCCATCAGAGGGGAAGTCTTGTGGAAAATCTGGCGGGAGAGGTGTGCTCTCAACTTCGGCGGTACCCCCAAGGAATGGTCGATTGAGAAATCACTATTCCTCCTTGGCAAAAGGATTGTTAACTGTAAGAAATCCCCCCCCTTCAGGCACCATAAAGTCCTCATTTTGATCAACAACAAGCTCAAACCCAAGTGGGCCCCGCATGAGGGCGATGAGAGGGTGATCAACCTTCTATGTAATGCAATCTAGAACTCATACAGGTTTCCCCTGCTTTGTGGGATTTGGGGGGTCCCGTGGGCGCTAGTCCCCTTCTTTTGTACCTTTGTTTCTTAATTTAATTCAAGTCCGGGAGAGTAGGCTATTGCCGAACTTCCTTTATATTAAAAAAAAAAAAAAAACATAAGTACAGTTTTAGTAAAAATAAAACACTCATTTAATAATTTTATATTATAACTTAAACCTATACTAACATATCTATACAAATACTTCTAACTTCCTAACTTTAATGCTTATACAAACTTCATTTTGCACACATGTACATTTAACTTCCTAATTTACATGCATATGTAAACATCATCTACTTACATGCACATACATACATGCTAAAATCATTCATGCACACATGCACTCTCACATGCATGCATACACTCATGCATACATATATATCACATGCATACTTAACTTATCATGCTTATGTATACACATGCATAACATATCACATGCTCACACTTATGCACACAAATGTATTCATACACACACATATCATGCATACACGCACTTCACATGCATACATGCAAACTTTATCATTCATACATATGCACACATTACATGCACACTCATATGCATTTTTACATCATATTACATACATACACTCATGCCATATGCATTCATACTAATTAATATGCATAAACATTTATCCTCATACTAACATGCATTCAATCACATATATGTACATGCACATACATAACATACATGCATATACACTCACACGGACATGCATAAATACACATGCACTCATATCTAATATGCATGCACTTATACTACATGCATATGCTTATGCATGCATGCACATACGCATTACATTCATACATGCATGCATGCCATCATGCATTAGCACTCATGCATACATTCACATCACATGCATATACATGCTTCTCATCACATCCTAAATTACATGCTTATATCAGATGATCACTTTAGGCAGAGAATAGCTGGGATGTTGCAACAGGCTCACGAACGTATTGTAACAAATTGGGAATTAAGATCTAGTCTCCAAAGACCAATTGTTTGCTTCAGAAGAAGTATGGCAAGTAAAATGCAGAGATGAGTTGCACCGTGGAGTTGAAGTCGGTGATAGAGCGCTGTAGAGAGAGTGAGGTGCCTCCATGCATCTACTGTGTAGGAGCTAATAAGCCATGGAGCTAAGATATCAGTCCTCGGATGCCTGCCCTACGCTGTCAAAAAGAATTTTAAGGCTTTGCGCGGGTGACTGGACTGATGTACTCATGCGCTTTCAACGCTCATCGACAGATACCTTCATCGCCAGATGCTAGATAATGAGGCTTCATTCCGTTACCACATATCGGGTTGCAGAAGCAGAGAGAGAGAGAGGGTGACAAAGAGAATGGGAGATTAATGTCCCTTGTCTCTCTTCCTTACTCCATGATCTCGTTAATGCTTCAGAAAACGAAAACAGAAGCCCACACAAGTTGTAGATGGAGGAGTTCTGCGATATAACTTATCATTCATTATCATCATTGTCGTGACAAGACCGCGAAAGGGTTTGATCTCTGTTCTATTACCTCTGATTGCGCATATGCTTGTAGATCACACGATTCGTGTTTCACAAAACAATGGCTTGCGAAGCGATAGACATAGCTATCACAGGAGAAGACCTGCAGATGATGGCAATGGAGGCTTCCGCCACCGTAGATGATAGTTGCTGATGTATTGGGCTGAGAGAAGAATGATGGTCCATGACTGAATGAAGAAATCCAGATGATGCAGAAATGGCAGGCAAAATTGATCTCAGGCGAGTGTAGTGATCAATTGTAGAGATTGGGACAAAGACTGAGATGTAGAGAGAAAAAGAGACTCTGTTGCACCATTTTTGGAGAGACATTAAAACTAGCATGTAGAGAGGCTGCACTGTTAGTTTTATTTTCCCATCCAAGAATGTTCATGCATGTGTTTTTTTTTTTTAAATCTAATTAGAAACTCTTTCTTTAGAGAGCTCTGAAACCCTCCGAATACACACATTTTTATTGAAAATTACTACGTATCATGGCTATTTTTACTTAGCGAATGACTTCCTATAATCATACAGTCGACTCTAGTTACACCCTTGTCATTTCATCTTTCATCTTATATGAGAGAGAGGAAAATTTTGAGAAAGGTTGCGCTTGTTACTACTAATGATTATTCTAGGCATGTGTATTTGGATATGACTATGATATGAGTATGGAGTTGAAACTATGTGCGAGAACTCATTATGTATGCTATATCTCTCATGGAGGTCAGTGGAGTAATAGGAATGCTTGTATATTTTTTCTAAAAGAGAGAAATAAATGTTTTGGTAGTTGTGCTTATTCTTGATATCTTGCATTCGGATATTCAAACTCCAGACTCCACAAACTTTAGCATGGAAATAATGTTAAGTTCAGCATGACATCGACTTACGTTTTTATATGTGTTGGTCCATGGATATCTCTATCTGAGAGAGAGAAAGAGAGAGGGAAAGAGAGAGAGAGGGAGAGAGAGAGAGAGAGAAAGAGAGAGGGAAAGAGAGAGAGAGGGAAAGAGAGAGAGAGAGAAAGAGAGAGAGAGAGAAATGTAGATATGAATTGTGATGTATTCATGTATATTAATGATGTATGCATGTGCATAAATGTGATGCACAAATGCTCTTAAGAGCTTGCCATACTTGACATGTGTGGTAATGCAAGATAAATGAAAAAGTATGAGCACTCATCTCTTGCAGAACAGAAAGTTCCGGCTTAGTAAACCTCCTCTCTCACCCTCCGGAACATAGACACAGAGCGCATCACATTTCGAACTTTCCAGTACTTCACGCTCTCTCTCTCTCTCTCTCTCTCTCTCTCTCTCTCTCTTAGAGCCAACGTACCTGCAAGAGGACATTAGGTCCGTTTAGAAAAAAAACTCATATATATAGAAGCTAAAAAACCCAAATACGTGGGCAGCTTAACTTAGTGTTATAGTTAGTAATTAGTTAGTTTAACTAGTTAAGTATTTAGTTTAACTAGTTAGCTTTTCATGCATACTAACATTAACTAACACACTCACTTAGTTAACTAATCCACATCACTCCACTAATGCACACGTAAAATTTAGTTAGTACTCTAATAAAATATTTTCATAAAAAAAACAATAAAATAACTATTAATTTATTAAGTTATTTAATATATATGTTATAATTAATAATTATTATAATTAGTCATTGATATTTATTTAATTAGCCATTTAGTCATTTATTTTAGTTATTTAATAGTTATTTTTAATAATTATTGGATAACTAATTAAACATATGTTAATCACGAAGTAACAAAGGTTCATAAGCACAAATTTACACATGGATTTAACAAAGGACTTAGGATAAAGTAACTATTTTAAATTGATAATCTAAGGTAAATAATCGCATAGATTATTAATAGGGTAGGATAATTTTACTATGAAAAATAAATAGGTATATTCAAAAAGTAAGTATACATATGGTTCTTGAACTTACCAATAGGCAAACTCATAGAAACAAATTCTTATACTCTCAAAGTTTTCATTGTAATACATTCACACCCTATGAGAGAGACATTTAAAGATTGACTTTCAATCAAAATATTTTTATTTTTCTATATAACAATTGCAATGAGGAAATCCTTCCGACACCGCTAGGTGCGGATCGCTGATACAACAAACCGCCACACTGCGGAACTGTGATACAATATGCCGCTGCCACAGTGAGGATCGTCCAAATATAACATAGACTTATAGCTATAGTGCAAGAAGATGCCCACGAGCCTCAGCGGTCTTCAGAACTTTTCCTTTCTTCAGTTTTCGGTCCACGCTTTACTTCAAGTCTTCACTTTGCTTCACTTTACTTCAAAATCACGCAATAACCTGGAAAAAAGATCCACAAGGAAAATCCACGGGGCTATAGTTTCTTCACTCTCATTCTTCAAAACTTTAACTTCAAATAATTAGGGACCACCTAGATCTAGAGGAAAGATCCACAAAGAAGTTTGACGGGGGTACAATCTTCACTTCAGTCTTCAAACTCTTTTCTTTACTTCATATAATCCTCTTCAAATCATGAGAAACCGCAATAACCTGGAGAGAAGATCGACATAAAGATCCACGGGGAGTACTCTTTACTTCATACCTTCAGAAGCTTTCTCTTCACTTCATATAATCTTTTAATCAGTGCTTCCAAATCAAAAAAATCCTGGAGGGAAGATCCACAAGGAAAATCGACAAGCAGCTGCAGGGAAGGTCCACAAGGAAGATCCACGGGGCTACTCTTTAGTCTCGGTCATCAATCACTTTCTTCACTTCATATAATCTCTAAAATCATCAATCGTCCGGACTTGGAGGGAAGATCGCAAGGAAAATCCAGGTGGAGCTGGAGGGAAGGTCCACAAGGAAGATCCACGGGGCTACTCTTTAGTTTTGGTCATCAATCACTTTCTTCACTTTCTCTGGAATCATCAACCAGTCGAACGTGGAGGGAAGATCTCCAAGGAAAACCCACAGGGAGGAAGAAATGAGGCTTGGGTAGCTATTTATAGGCCCCCCCTCTCTATGACTTCTTTAGAATCTTCTAACCTCCTTATCTAACTTTCTATTTCTAGAATCATCTTGCATGTTCAAGTACTATTTTGGGAAAATTCCATCTCTTAACTCTATTTTTGGTTTTTTTCCTTTTATTTTTCCAATTTCTCTTTTTTTTAATTTTTGATCCTTTTTCTTTTTCTCTTTTTATTTCTTGGACCAAGGTTTTTGGTTTGACATTGTATGTACAAAATTAAATCAAATTAAAGGTTTAAGACTTAGGATAAATGATAAATTTAAGGGTCCAAGCTAGGCTTTCTCTTGAGAAAATTAGGGTTTGTCTACAATTAAAGTCATGCACATCATTTGAAGAGTTTATTTACAATTGTGACCCAGAATCTTAGCGTCTCTAAGGGTCAAACCTAGGGTTTGCATGGGGTAAAAAATTTGGTTTTCAAGTGGTTTGAAGGGGTTTCAAAGATCAAAACTATTTTGTATCTCATAACCAATTAAATCAATAGAAACATGCAGACTTTATAACTCTTTCTCGGTCAAAACAATATCACACCAAAACCAGAAAAACAATGAACTTAAAAAATTTTGATATACACTTCCCTGAGGGATTTCATCCTGACATTCAGCCCCACTAAACCTGCACATCGTCCCCATGGGCCAACTTGCAAAATCCAACAAAAGGGTATGAGGATTCTTTTGAAAATCTTTTTACCTTTTACGTTTTTCTTTTCAAAGTTTGAAACGTGTTTTCATGCATTCCATGCAACTTTATAAAGATTAGTATAAATTTTAGAAAATTAAGTAGATACAAACTTCATAAACGTCTTACTATGTTTTTGCTTTCACAATCAGACCAGTAATCATGTGAATAAATCGTTGGCTTCATAGATCTTTTGTTTGTTCAACTCGTTTAGATCCAGCAACTCATCCTAAGTACTAGCATATACCAATATCTATTGACTTAGTTCGTAAAACATGCCCTGTTTCCCCTATTTATCCCTACTCTCCAACTCTCAAAAATATGTCTATTCTTTTCTTTTACTTTTTCATTTTTCTTTTTCACAAATCAGCTTATGTCAAAATCGGGTGCGCCTCATGGACTTGTCTGCCCGTTCAAGTTTAAACCACCTCTCTATCGACCCGACATAGTGCATGACATACACAACGTCAGCCCTACATGAAATCGATGTCAGCTTGTGGCTCTGACCACTCGGCCAAAGTGACTCCACCCGCCTACCGACCCATGCAGGTAGATGACAACAGATAGTTCAGGCCTATGATGAAATTAGCGTCAGCTCGTGGCCTTGATCGCCCAACCAAGGTGGTTCCACCCGCCTATTAGCCCATCCCAGTGCATTAACAACATGCACACACATATACAGTTGGCTTGAGTATGAAGGTTCTTCATGAATCATGATCCATATGGAGGTAAGATCTCATAAGAAAAAAATAGTAGAACCCAAAGAATCCCACTCACTAAGCATTCAAATCAATTAGCATATACACACACTCAATTTAAGCATGTCATCACATTCCCAAGCTTTCACTCCCAAAAGTCTCTAGTCTGGTAACTGATTCCATCCATATCATTCTTAGTCATTCATGCTTCATGCAAAACCATAATGGATATTTTCTATCTTCATTCTACATGATTTTCTTAAATTCATACATATCTTTATTACACATAAAAATGCAATGCAAATGCTCTTTCAAAAAGAAAACCGATTTCAAATTGGAAACATTTCACCTGATCATTTGATTCATCTTCATCATTGATCAATCCAGCTTTTCTTCAACTTCATGATCTATCATTCTTCATCAGCATCAGCATCAGTGTCTTCAACATCCTCCAACATCATCATCATCATAATCATCTTTATCATCATAATCAATCATCATCCATCATTATCATCATTCTTCAAACATCATCATCATCATCAGTGAATAACATCAATCATCATCAATCATCATCATTCATCCTCATCAATCATCATCCATCATCAATCATCATCATCAATCATCATCATCAATCATCATAAACAATCATCATCATCATCAACCATCATAAACCATCATCATCATCAATCATTAATCATTTTCATCATCAATCTTCAATGATCATCATCATTATAAATCATCAATAACCATCATCATCATAATCATTATCATTAATCATCATTATCAATAATTATAAATTATCCTCATCATCATCAATCACTAACCATTCATCATCATCATTCATCAATCATAATCATTCATCAATCATAATCATTCATCAATCATCATCATTCATCAATCATCATCATTCAATTACTCTTGATCATTCTCATACATTTTCATTATGATTCTTCTTTAATCATCATTCAATATTTACAATGATGTCTTGAAAAGTTAGATTTTTACTTCCCTTGTTCTTTTTCAAAGTCTTAGAATGCTTTGAATTCATCTTTACTCCTCCCTCGATTTGCTTAATAATGTCATCAAGCAACTCTTTTTTTGCTTTGTTAACTCGTTTTATATCTTCTCGACTTTCTGTTTTACTCTTTTCTTGCTCAATCTATTTATAAAAGTTTAATTGGGCTTGTAACTTTGCAATTTTCTCTTGATCAACTAGATCCTAATTAGTCAAAAGTTTTGGATCAAATGAAACATATAAATCTTGGTATTTCTTTGAATTCTCTCCAATTTCTCTATCAGATTCTCTTTTATGATCTATTTCCATTTGTTCTCTCAATATCTGCTCAATATTTTGTTTTTCAACCTTTATCTGTCTACTTTTGGTCTCCTCAATAGGTTTCTCCTGACTCTCTATAGATAGCTTTCTTGTTTGTTCATCAAGTTTATTGTTCTCAAGTCTCTTTGGTTTCCACATCTTTTGAATTGACTTTGATCTAGCTTTGCTCTCTTCAAAATATTCCTTCATCCCACCTTTTCCTACATTCAAATGTAAAGGTAATTGTTCTTGGTATTTACAAATTTTACCTTCATGTTCACTTACAAGTCTATGTTTGCATGCACTTTCATATGGTATGCAATCCTAGAACATATTTCCAAACTGATCGCACCAAAAACATTGTATAGCTCTCTTCTCAGTCCAACTCGATTTCTTAGGTATCACTCTAGGCATTGATCTTTTAAGACCCAATGACTGTTTATGAGCAGATATGCTTTGAAATTTTACCTCATGTTCATGGTCACATTTCAATGTTTGTAGATTCTTAACTTGGTTAGTCAACAGGTCAACCTTATGTTTCATTTCAGAATCTCAGAATCCATTTCATTTTTTATGTCTTTAATACTTATGCCCATTAGCTAGATAGTGTCAGATATTGTGTTTATCGTCTGCATTAGAGTCATGACGATACCAAACTTTGATTTTATAGATTCACTCGTGGTAATTTCCATTTCCCTAAATCGCTCTTCATATTTTCTAAACTGTTCTTCAATCATTTTGTTCATTTTTATTTTCCTCTTCTTATGATCTAAGCTAAGAAATAGATTCTTAATCTATGCGTTGAGGAAATATTTTTTGAAACCCCTCCTTAATAATACCTTATGTATAGATATGTACCCCTATAGTATTTGTATTTTTCAAACCTTCATGGAAACCATAAATATATGTATTTGAAGGAAATAAAAATCCAAGAATAATTTGGGCCCCACCCTAGTAAAGTAGCTACCCTTACTTGGAGTGAATGGTAGAATCAAATCCGAAGTTAAATATGGAGTGGGACAAGTAGTTTTATAAATTCAAATACTTAAGCTTGACCCACTCTCCCTTTTGAAAGAGTCCAAAAAACTTTTCAAAAACTTAAGCCCCACCATAGACTTTTGAGTCTTACTGAAAGATTCTTGACAAATGGGACACATGTGATTAACTTTTTGGGCCCAAAATCAAGCATAAAATATTCCAAATTCCCAAACTCGGATATGAGGCTTATTCCCACGAAAAGAGGATGCTATTTATAGTATTGTTATGATTTTTCAGGAAAAATTCAAAGATATGACCATACAGGATAAGATGAACACCTTAGAATGGCCAAAAATCTTCTAGGATTTTGTCAATGTTGTATTTTCCACCACACAAGTGTCACATCTAGAAGATTCTTCCAAATAATATCATCTCCAAATATCTTCCCAAAATTCCTATAAAAGGACTTCCTTGGGTGCCCTCAAAACAAGCAAGTGGTGTGCAGGTACATGCTATCAGCACTACGGTGATCAGAGTGCTACCACTTTGGAGGTGGAGATCTTGGCTACAAGAGAGGTGCTACACTCTCTTCCTTTATGTACTCCATATTCTTTGTATCCATATCTTGTAATATGAGCTTTATTTCCTTTTGAATCCAACTATCTCTTCTTTCATCTTCTATCTCCCACCCTTTCTATTTCTTCTAATTCCTTCTCTACCCCCTCAATTCCAAACTCTCATCATTTTCCTTCAACTTCTATCCATTGGGAGATGAGGTTATCTCGCTCCTTGTGCTTATGTATGTGAATGATTGTTGTGTGAATGCACCTATGTCCTAAGAGCATTCCGTGTAACAGTGTATGTACATGTGTATGTGTTACCTGTGTGAATGCTAAGAGTGCAGTGCAGGACACCCGTGTCCTAAGAGCATTTTCATTTTTGTGTAAGTGCTAAGAGGGTAGTGTGGACCACCCGTACCCTAAGGGTGCTCTTTGTGTTGTGTGCATATGTGTGAAGTGAATGTGTAAGGAGCTAAGAACCCTTCCTTTCCATCATATCGATCCCTGGTTATGAGCCTGAGTGCTAAAGGAGTGTTAGAGGCCATTTCCTTAGTGCCCCTCTCAGCGTCAATAGAAAAGTGCACACTCATATGATCAAAACTGCTGCAAAAAGTGGATGATCAAAGTCAGGTAGTCAAAAACAATCTTTCTATTCAAGTGTGTGGAAGGATGCAAAAAAATTCAAAGAACATGAAATGCTGGTACCTGGAATATCTAATCTGACGCCGAGGTTCCTGTTTTCTCTTCTCAAAGAGTTGATGATACCTCGAGGATCACAAGGAAACTGCCTCGCTTCATGTGGGGTTCAGGTGTCGGGAAGGAGGCAAGGAGGAGAGAGCATCCCATGGTTGGATCAGGCCCCGACATGGGTCATTCTCAATGTTCGGTGAGCGGTGTTTGCACACTGGGCACCTCGCCCTCGGTGTGGTGACTCATACCACACATCGTAGGTGTTGAGATATCAAGCTCAACATGTGATGATCCAGGATGACACGTACCAATTTTTTGTTTCTCTGACATGTATAGTGGTCACACCGGTATATGTCAGGGATACTTCATTGAGCTTTATTAGATTTATCTATCAAGAGTGATGGCACATTTGTTCCTTGCCAGCTCACTCATTTGCGGATATTAGGTTTTTCCTTATGTACTAATCTTTATATATTGCACTTGTTGTATTCTTGTTTTTAGGTCATTCTTGTGCATTCCTTCTGTGTAATAGAAGAAGAAGAAGAAGAAGGTCCATCTTCCTTGCCTCAATCTGTGTGTGTGCTTCTCCTAGAGAGTGAGAGTGTGTATATGAGCTCTCTTCCTTATCTCCTTCCTTGTGACAGGGTATCAGAGCCAGCGTGGCTGTAGAGAGCTCGTGGAGAAGGCGACGGTGAAGACTACGCGGTAAGGCATGGAGAAAACATGATTTCACAAACATCCTTCGCAAGGTGGGCCCCATCAAAAAACCAGGCCAATTTCAAAAATTATAACTTGCGTTTTGTTCAGCGATACTCATATATTCCAGATCCAGAATTTCAAGCGATTCCGTGTATTGTTGATACATGAAAACTATGTTTTTCTGAGATCGAACTGTCACGTCATAGTGCGACAGTGTTCAAGCAGAAGTGTTGCTTGTAGTGTTTTGCAGTGTTGTGAATTGCTGCAAAAATGGCAAACGCAGATGGAATGAGTAAGCTTATGAGCGATAAGCTGGACAAGAACAACTTCCATGCTTGGAGATTCAGAATGAAGAACTTCCTGATGGGGAAAGGCTACTGGAAGTACATCAAAGGAGACAATGAAAATGCTATGCAGTTACTAGAAAGGAATCGAATTGCAGACCAGTTAAGAGCATATGAGGAATGGAATCAAGGAGCACGAAAGGTAATGTATTGGTTATCTGTTAGCATACAGGATAGCATGATTGGACACATACAGGATGCAAAGACTCCAAAAGAGGCTTGAAATAGTTTGGTCACTTTGTATGAGACTAGTACAAAGGCACAAAAATTGCAACTCAAGAACGAGCTACATACATTGGAGAAAAAGAGCATGTCGATAAATGACTACACTCTGAAAATAAAAAGCATATGTGAGTCACTTGCATCTATTGGTATGAATGTAGATGATGATGATAAGGTGGAAGTGTGCCTTCGTGGTTTAGGAGCTGCATATAAGCAGTTCAAAACTTCTATACAGACCAGGGAAAATATTCTGAATTTTGCTGATTTGGTATCCATGCTGATTATTGAAGAAAAGAATCTTGGTGAGGATTCAAAATCCCAAGGAAAGCCCAATTCTGAGTAGGTATTCTACTCGAGCAGAGGAAGAGGTAGAGGTAGAGGTTTTGGAAATGGAAGAGGAAACAGTAACCAAGACCAAGGTCAACTATAGAATCATGCAGGAGGAAGAGGACAGTTTCGAGGCAGGGGGAGCCAAAGAGGTCACAAAAATTTCCAAAGAAATGATTCAGGTAATGATAGTAAAGGATGCTAGAATTGTGGTAAACCTGGACACTTTGAACGTGATTGCAGGTTGAAGAATCAAAATAACAGAAGGTAGCAAAAGAGCTATGCACCATAAGTACAGATGATTCTGAGTTGTTCATGGTTCAACATCACATGATGAATACGATGTCTGCTAGTGTTTCAAAATCAAATGATAATGTCTAATATGTTGATTCAGGTGCTTCAAATCACATGACCAGTCATGTGGAATGGTTTAGTACTTTGTAGAAATTACCAGTTCTTGGATATGTTGAAACAGGTGATGACACATCACATCCTATTGAGCATACGGGAAAGATAGCACTATCGATGGAGGATGGAAAGGTAAAACACCTTGCTAATGTGCTGCATGTTCCAAATATAACAAAGAATCAAGTTTCTGTTGGACAAATGGTTGACAAGGGATTACAAGTCAGGTTCAATGCTGATGGATATATGTAGAAGAGTACAAGCAGGATGGATGATTGGTTGCCAAAGGAAACAAAGTGGGTAGGATGTTCACCTTAAATGTGAAGATTCCTCAAATTAATGCAGCCATGTTTGCAAAAGGTGCAGGAGTTATTGCAGATATAGAGATGTGGCACAAACGGATTGGACATGCAAACTTGCAAAGGCTGAAATTGATGTAGTGAAAGCAGATTGTCCATGGACTACCAAATTTCAAAGTTGCAGAAATGCAAAAGGTATGTGTAGCATGTCAATTGTAAACAATCAAGAGCATCATTTCCACATGACAAGCATGTTAGTGAGAATGTACTAGAAATAGTACATACAGATGTTTGGGGTCCAGCAAAGACCACATCTATGGACGGTTGCAGGTTTTATGTTACTTTCATTGATGACCATACACGCAAAGTATGGGTATATTTCATGAAAGAGAAGAGTGAGGTGTTCAGTCACTTCCAGAAGTTTAAAGCTATGGTGGAAAAGCAGACAGGGAAGTACATTCGGACATTAAGATCTGATGGAGGAGGTGAATAAATGTCAAATGAGTTCAACAGTTTTCTAAAAAATCATGGGATTCGGCGTCAGTTTTCATGCAGGTACATACCACAACAGAATGGCATTGTTGAACGCAAAAATAGACATATTGTAGAAATAGCAAGAGCCTTGATGGCTGAGAATAATATGCCTCATTGTTATTGGTCAGAAGCTGTGCATACTGCTATATACATCTTCCGACTGCTGTTGTACATCAAGTTACACCTGAAGAGAAGTTTACAGGTAAAAAGCCAAACTCATCACATCTGAAAGTTTTTGGCTGTATTGCATATGTACATGTCCCATATGAATTGAGGATGAAGCTTGATCCAAAAGCAGAAAATTGTGTCTTCATTGGATACTCCCTTGAGCAAAAGGGATATAAATGTTACAGGTAAAGGTGAGCAGAGATGTGATATTTGATGAAATATCAAGCTTCTATGCAAATGCCAAAGAAGGACTAAGTCTTGAACCAAATGACAAAGAAAATGCTGAAAAATCAAGTGCAGAATCTCAGGTTTTGAGTGGACCGGATGCATCACCAAGCAATAGTTCCAACTCAAATCCATGGAGTGGAAGATTACCTGGAAATTTCAGTCCAGCAAATTCATCAAATACATCCAAGAAAGGTAAAGAAAAGCTCTCTCCTAGTCATAAAACATGTGCAGGTTTTGAAGACATTGATGGAGATTCAAGCAGTTCAGAAAAGAGTCTTGATGAGGAACTTGGATTGCCCTCTCTGAAGACTCTAGGAGTAAGAAGGGCACATGCAGATGATACAAGGAGAAGTGAATCAGGACCAAGAAGATCTGGGAGGATGCGGAATTCAGTGCAACGATTGACATATGATTGTTACATGGCTCGTGATTATGCCTATATATGGACCAACCACAAGGATATGAAGATTCAAAGCATCCAAAATATGTTTGCAGGTTGCAAAAGGCTTTGTATGGGTTGAAGCAGGCTCCGCGTGCATGGCATGCAAGGATTGCCGATTACTTAACTAGCATTGGGTTTTTTATGTGTGATGCAGATCATTCCCTATATGCAAGGAAGGCTAATGATGGCATCATGATTGTGGCTATTTATGTTGATGACTTGATTGTAGGTGGTGATAATGAAGAAAGCATCAAAGAGGTAAAGCAATGTCTTATGCAGGAATTTGACATGAAAGATCTTGGTGTGCTGTGCTATTTCTTGGGCATTGAGTTTATACATACAAAAACAGGTATATGGATGTCGCAAAGGCAATATGCCTTGAATATGCTGCAAAAGTATGGTATGGCTGGTTGTAAGCCAATTTCTATGCCATTAGATCAGAATTTGAAGTTGGATACTACATCAGGTGAAGCATTGGAAAATGCTACTATGTACAGAAAAATTATGGGAAGTCTTGTATATCTTACAATTACAAGGTCTGATTTAAGCTATACTGTTGGACTTGAAAGTCAGTTTATGCACGTTCCTAGGAAGCCACATTTGGATGCTCTGAGGCACACTCTACGTTATGTGAGTGCTACTTTGGATTATGCGTTGTTTTATGAAGCTGGTGTAGATTTGTACGTTCATGGATAGACCGATGTAGATTGGGCTGGTAGAACTCCAGATAGAAGATCTACTGGTGGCTTTCTTTTCTCACTTGGAGGTGCAGCTATTACATGGAGCAGTAAGACGCAACCCACTGTTGCTTTGTCGAGTACAGAGGCTGAGTATAGAGGTGCTGCAATGGCAGCATGTGAGGCATCATGGCTGGAGATGTTACTTGCAGATTTAGGTGTGGAAGTGCAAAAGCCTATCACTATCTATTGTGATAATCTTAGCAACATACAGTTAGCACGGAACCCTGTTTTCCATGCTAGAACAAAGCATATCGAGGTACATTATCACTTCATCAGAGAGAAGGTAATAGCAGGTGATATTGATCTTGTTTATGTGAGAATAGATGATCAGGTTGCTGACATTTTCACCAAAGCACTTGGAGTTGAGAAGTTGAAGAAGTTTCCGGAGATGCTTGGATTACAGGATATGGCGTTGAGCTTGAGGGGGAGTGTTGAGATATCAAGCTCAACATGTGATGATCCAAGATGACACGTACCAGTTTTTCGTTTCTCTGACATGTATAGTGGTCACACCGATATATGTCAGGGATACTTGATTGAGCTTTATTAGATTTATCTATCGAGAGTGATGGCACATTTGTTCCTTGCCAGCTCACTCATTCGTGGATATTAGGTTTTTCCTTATGTACTGATCTTTATATATTGCACTTGTTGTATTCTTGTTTTTAGGTCATTCTTGTACATTCCTTTTATGTAATAGAAGAAGAAGAAGAAGGTCATTCTTCCTTGCCTCAATCTGTGTTTGATGCCGTCTCTTTTTCATATGTATTGCATAAATTCTTCCAAATCTCCTGTGCACTTTCACAGTCTAATACTGTAAAGTAAACATTATTTGCCAGTGCAAGCGAATGGTAGACCCGGCCATTTCATCTAACTCATCCCAATCATCTTCATCCATGTCAGTAGGCTTCTTTGAAATCCCATTTACTGGCTTCCATTTCCTCCTTTGAATCAAGAACATCTTTAATCTGATTCTTCCATAGAGCAAAGTTTGTGCCATCAAATTTTTGGATCTCAAAATGGTCTTTGCCCTGCAAGTTATAGCTCCTCCTCGGAACACTAGCACTAGACCCTGATCGACCGGATGTGCCTAAGACCTTTGATGCCATGATGGTAGAGAATTGAATAGAATGATAATGGAGCTAGAAGAGTCCGAACACTAATGAATAAGTGT